>JAGFPH010008451.1:10824-49160 GCA_018207615.1 Philaenus spumarius
AAGGTATAATAGAAAATGGATAGATCTCACCATAGGTTAGTTTCTTTTGGTTAGGCTATTATTTTATTTTATATAATTGGTGGTCATTATGCCTTTAATCCTTTTTTACAATTCTTCAGTATCAATTAAAGATAGTTTTCCTTGTTTGATTATAATAGTTTTTATTTCTTCTCTGATTTTCACAAGATAAAATTGGATGATCTTTTTTCTTCTATCGTTTTACAATAATGCCCGATTTTGTTCTGTTGAGACACAGCTGGTAACTCACGCACTTGTTCACTAGATATTTTCACTTTTGGTATATTTATGTTTATGCTATAAGTATATTTATGTAAATCTTGGTTCTGCTAATTTAATAGTTTATAAAAAAATTTGATCTTATTAAATGGTCATAGATTTATTCTACAATGATGAACAATTTTGATATATTAATTAAAATACTTAAATAACTCCACTATAACTAAGATATCATTTTATTATTTAGTTTTAATATTTAGAAGTAAAAGAAAGGAATACATCTGTTTTCATATTTGGTGTAACCTCTAAACCAATCATTATCGAGTTTACCAAAGTAGGCGTGTTTAGCGAAAGCTGACGATTTTATGCGAAGATTCGATCTTTAAATACGGATATTAAATTATTCGTACGATTCCACGCTAAAACAATAATTTCTTTGGAAATATATATAAATTTGGAATAATTTTGATGTATGAAGTATATCTAAAATATCGGAAAGTCATTTTAATTTGTTCTTTTTTTTTAATTTAATACTGTTATTTAACGGTACCGGTATCACTTCTAGACGGGAGTTCGCATATTTTCCGCTAGGCGTCGCTCGGCCACAAGTCCATGAATGGGATTCTTTATATTATCGTATCTTACTTTTAAGAACTATTTGTTTTAGGCATTATTTCCTCTTTATTCAGACTATATTTGAATTGTTACAGTGGAATATCTTGAAAACCATTAACGTGACAAAAAATGTACAAGAGACAAAATATTTTTCTTTTCAATGACAGTCAAAATGGCTTATTTTACGTTTCTGTAGGTCAAAATAAAACCGAGTTATTGACCAAAAACTGAAAACATAATTATTTGGTAAAATTGTCTACAAAATTTAAAATTAGCCTTAAACCAACTTTTCAGTGCAATGATGTTCTCTTATTTATTAAGACAGTAAGAATCTATAAAATGTTGGCTTAGCGCTATTTTTGGATGTTGTAAGCATAATTGCAAAAAAAAAATAATTATGTCCAAGAAATTATGTTTTCAGATTTTCCTCTATAACTCAGTTATCCTTCGACCTACAGAATCAACAAAAAAATATCGATTATTGTCATTGAAAAAATAAAATATCTTGTCTCCTGTACATTTTTTGTAAAGATAGCTGTTTTCAAGATATTCCACGTTAAACATTTCTAACAGCTGCCATTTTGAAAATTTCTATTTCTAGGGTTACTACTTTTTATTTAAAAAATAACAAAATGGCTGATTGCGATACTAAACTAAGCCGAATTTGAAAAAAAATACTAAACATTTTCCACTTATCTCAATGTAGCCTATACAATCCGATCCTGTAGCCTGTAGCCTGCTAAGGTTTGTAGATTCACCCTCTATATTTAAAAACTGGTGTTACATAATAAATGTTTAAAATTACCACAAGCCCATACCCATGGGCAGAGTAGAGTAAAACTATACACCTATATTATTCATTATTATAGTCAGGAATTTGTCTTTTAAGAGAATTACTTTAAAGTTAGTAATGGTGTTTATAATGGATGGATGTTTAACGGTTCCGTATCACTTTCACTGTCGTAATTTATACAAAGTTATTGAAGCACTGACAAAGCTCATGTTTGCCGAGTTGTCAATAATATTGCTCATTCAAATCTCGCGTCCTTTTTTGTTGAAGGCTTGCCTTTTAGTTACTGTCTTGCGCTCCAGTGTGGATTTTTGGTCCAATGGTAGACCTCGGAAAGTCTTGTCACCAATCCTACAGCGTCTTAACTAACTTTTAAATCATTTTACTAACGTGATAATCCTTTTAGAACATTGACTTGTAAATTTTAAAAAAGTGTTATTGAAACAAAATATCTTGCCTTTTTACATAATAATTCAGCATAGCTTTAAAAGTTTGATGCCCTATTTATACCTATTTCTGAAAGTCAACTTATCCGATTTTGAAGCGGTTTGTTTTAAATGATAAAACATGTTGAAATTATTAACAAAAAATTATAAAATGTAATTTTTATTTCATTGGTATATTAATAAGGGATCTTTTGGGATTTTTTTTAGTTTTAGATCCAACCCTATTGCTTAAGCCTATCTATTTAAATCCAACTTTCCACATCGGAAAATTCGTCATTGAAATACTATATTTTTGTATGCCCAAATTGTAGGTAGTGGGGAAAAGTGGAGCTTTTTTTATCTATTTAAACCATTTTATAACTTTACCACTCATAGGCGTAACCAGGGGGGGGGTTTGGGGGTTATAAACCCCCCCCCATTGAAAAAATATTTCGGGCTTTGTTTATATTAAAATACCTAACTTGTTTTCAACCCCTATGCAAATGTTAAGCTACAAGAAACTATCAAAATATTGCTGACATTATCTTTGGTTGAATTAGGCACTGACACTTTATTTTATATAGATACAGTGTAGTGTATCAAAGTATAGTGTTCTAAAGGCAGCACACGGCGTTTTCCGCCACAGATTATTTGCCGTCGCCGTCATATCAACAGTGGCTCGAAGGAGAGAATTAGAGTACTATTAGAGCGTACATAAAAACACACAAAACAAAAAAAAAATAATTCGCCGGAAAAATAAACGATTTGTTTATTTGCCGCTGACGGTAGCTGTGCAGCTGCTCGCTGCCATTTTAATCGATGGATTTTCCATCTTCTCCGCCGAAACAGGGGCAAATGTGACCAAATGCACGCCGATGTTCCTTATTAGCGAATTTCCATAGGAAAAATGAGCTATTTCAGTGGCCCTTATGGTGAGACCCAAGGTCGGGAGTAGCAAATGAGCACCGATCATGGTCCCCAGAACACGTTTTGGGGTGTCATTAAAATTCATATATATATGTATATATTTGTTCGCACTCTAGCGGCCGCATTTTAAGTCCGATTTGGTTCAAATTTGGTACACGTGTTGGTTGTCTATGTCGCTCGGACGAGTTCGTTAGCAAAAAAATCCAACAACCGGAAGTACGTTTTTTGACCGGAAGTAACTATTTTTTGAGATTTTTACTACGAGAATGAATTTTTTTTAAAGTTTTTTCTAAAAATATAAATGTAGGATGTTATTCTGCACATTTTGTTTTTTTACGCGACCTTATAGCTCGCTTGGTTCCCCCAAAATCGACCAAAACGTAAAATACCATACAAAAGTTCGAAGCTAGTGGTGCAAACTCGCGAGTCCACTAGGCGCAAACAAGATCTACTAATATATTGCGTACACACAGACAGCTGTTCAACGCCTTCGTTAGTAGACCTATTTCCTAAGTTGTTGGTTGAAACCCTAAAACATAGGCCTATAAACTTAATTTTGGAAATTTGCTGAACTCACGTCAGCGGTCCAGCTGCGTGGTCGAATTATTTAGTGTTAATACAGTTTATGTGGTACTTAAATAATGCAGATTAAAGTACTTAGTGTATAATATAAACAAATATAAATCTATACACATAAAAAGCTTTAAAGCTATATTTAAGCTACATATAAGAGGCTTTATACGAAAATTTTAAGGTATATTCTTATGAAGTCATAGACACACACAAAGAAAGGATTTTGCTAAATTTGTATTTTAAAGCGTTAAAATATTGAAAATTTGGCGATTCACTCCCAGACATATATCAGATAAAACAGCTTAGCAACCCGTGTTTGTTAAAATGAATCACTATAGCAACCAACTCACCAAATTTAGAATCAGTTCTTCACAGCCAAAAGCTTTTTTAGGTTAGATTGACAAACTAAAAGTAAACACGAACAAAAATCTACGAAAAATGCTTACTGTATTAAAATTCAATTCAAGCATCTGTTGTTACGTGTTATAAATGAAACAGCTGAGTTAGATCAAAAACTTGTCATAATTTTAGAACCAAAACACGTTATTTGCAACCAATTTGATACATTATAATTAAATAATTCTTCTTCACAACCTAACAGTTTTCTTAGATTAGGTAAAGCAAACAAAAGGTTTACTGTATTATAAGACAAACATCGGTTTCCTTCAGTTGGTAATATCAAAATTTTGATATTTTTGGGTTGAGATGGAAAGCTCTAGTTTCCACTGTTCTTCCTTAATCAAAATGTTTAAAATGAGGTATCACTTAATGGGTCTTTACATTTAAAAAGTTGAGCTACCCCTCAAAGCTCCCATTTTGGGGAAAGTTGTAATGGTGACTTTTATTTCCTAGAAAGGAGTCCTGGGTTTCTTTTTTCCATCTTTATCCATTTAAAATTTAACATGGTGTCTCCATACTTTTGACTCACACTTGTCTCATTGTTTTGAGGTCTTATGAAGAAATTAGAATCTCAGTGGGACGAGATTTAAAAAATTACTGTAACTAACTGTTATTTAAAAATCAGTTATTTACTTTTTTTATCTATTGAGGAGGGGAACTTTTAATAAATCTGTAACATATCACAGCATAAAATGTGGTGTGATAAATTAATGAGTGAATTATTTGATTGTGAAATTGATAAGAATGTTGAATCCATAAACTATTTAGGTTTGTTCATAGATCAGAGCTTAAACTGGAAAATGCATGCATGAGGGAATGTTGGAGAATTTTGTAGAATGTTATAGACAGAATCTTCCAAGAAGATTTGAGAATTTTGAACCTGAATGTACGTGAATGGTAGAGAATGTTCGAGAATATTGGACAAAGCTATAGAATGTTAAAGAAATTTGCAGAATGTTCTGTAATATTTCAGAATATTCGAGAGTGTTTAAAAATGTTGTAGAATGAAGAATATTATAGAATCTTTTAGAAGGTTCCAGAATGTTTTAGAATATTCGAGAATTTTTGAGAATGTTATAGAATGTTATAGATAGAATCTTCCAGAAGGTTTGATAATTTTGAACCTGAATGTTCGTAAATGGTGGAGTATGTTCGATGTATTGAAGAATATAATAGATTGTTCCATAATGTTACAGAATCTTCAAAAACGGTTCTGGACCATCAAAGGAACTTCCTGTTCCGGAACTTTCGAGAGCGTTCTAGAATGTTCCAGAAACTCAAAACATAAAACTTGGTACATATTACTCTTTAGATATATTTTAAGATAGAAAAACATTTTAATTTCCATTGCATGCGTCTATGGTGTAAAATATTGTTCGTAGACGTTGGTATAAAAACTGGCGGAAATCTTGGTATTTGTGCTTACTGGGGCATAGCTGATCATACGTGTAAGCCTAAAGAAGAAGCATTGGTTGACACACTATAAAAAAAAGTTAAGAGACAACTACAAAAAATTAATTGAGTGCCTTATTGTTTTATCACGGGATGTAATTAATAAAGGACAGGAGGTTTCACAGAATTGGGAAGCAATATAATGACAAGTAAACATTGGGCGAGATTCCATGAATAACCGCTGAAAGGGTGAATCGTCCACCGGATAATTAACTACTGCTCTTGTCTACAAAGCTGAGATCATAAACTCATTAAATGAGGCTTTATTAGCTCACTCGTCCTTGTCGTGTCCACTCGTTAATTCCCTTTGTTAGAAGATGGCATTTACGTCTTGTCTGGAAAAGATTACTGAACGTGCTTAAGGATAGATTATACGTTAATTTGTTAGAATTATGTTGAGACTTCATACGCAAACCATTATCTGGGTATTTGCAAGGCTGGTGGGTATTTTAATTTTAAGTAGAATTAAATTTGTAAACATGTTTACTAAATAACTGATTTATTTTAGAGTTGCATACACATAACAAATTCTACTGAAAACTTTGAAACGTGTTATTTAAAAATAGTTTGGTCACGCAGCTGAACCGTTGACGTAAGTTGAGCGAAACTTTAAGGTTATATATTTTTGAGTTTCAACTATTTGTTAAATTGGTCTAATCACAAAGGCACTGAATAGCTGCCTTCGTGTATGAAATTTTAATATATTAGTAAAACTTCTTTGGACCTCAGGTACCAACACTGGCTCGACCTAGTGGCCTCGGATTAAGGGTTGCTTCGCTTCGCTCACAGAAGACAAACTTTTTATTGTACTTTTAGGATACTATTATGATATTTCACGTTTTGATCGATTTTGGTAGAACCAAACGGGCTATAAGGTCGTGTAAAAAAACTAAATGTGCAGAATAGTCTCCTATATTTATTTCTTTAAATAAAATCCCAAAACATTTAATTTTAGTAAGAAACATTTCAAAATAAATTTTACTTTCAGTCAATAAACGTGCTTCCAGTTGTTAGATTTTTTTTAAATAACGAACTCGTTCGAGCGACTTAGAAAACCAACGTATTTGTGCCTGCGTATTCTTGTGTAGAGCAAATTCCTTCCAGAGAAACTTTGTCATTTCTGCCGCTCTACAAACTTCAATTGCTTTATTTAAATCTTTTATTCTTAAAAATCTATCTTTGATAGATCTGTACTTTATGCTTAAAATGATACAATCTTTAGTTAGGCTATCCGTCAGGCACTCACAAGTTAAACTCAAGTCTCTTAACTCAGATACATAACTGTCAATTGATTCACTATCTTTTTGTTCGTTTAAAAAAATACATGTCTTTCGTACGTTATATTTTTTCGGCATGAAATATTCATCAATTTTTTGCACTAAAATTTTGATATCTTTATCTTCACAAGAACTATATGTAAAATTGTTATACACTTGTACACATTTTTTTGATATACATAACACTAAGTAATAACGCATTTTGATAAGCTGGAATTTCTAAATTTTAAACTTTTGTATAAAAAAACTTCCAGTTCTCGGCCATGTTGCCTGCCCATTGCAGTTAATTTGACATGCGTTTACTTGCATTTTGGATTATCGTTGGTTTATAATCTAATTCTATGCCGTCCGGCATTGTTACTAGTAATTATTAATATCACTACAGTGATATTTATTTTATCCACTGAAAAAAATGTACTTGATGAATAGTCTATTATTTTACCGGCTGCGCCTTGTAGTATAGGAGAGATCACAAATAATACAACTAACCTTGTTGAATGTCTTACTTAATCTGTCCCCGCCTGACCTTCGTCCAGGTTCCTTTCTACAAGCATGTTTACTTTACTACAGGGACCATGGTCGGTACTCCCGACCTTAGCTCTCACCATAAGAGTCACTGCAATAGCTCGTCATTTCTGTAGAAATTCACTATTAATGCCCATTATACTAATTTTGCGTCACAAATAATTATGTTCAACAACCTGATCACTAAACTTGTAGATTTCTGTTTTTGTTTCTTTTGGCATCATGCGACCAACCTTATTAACATCTCCTGGTCCTTAGAATGTTTTAAATTTTAGTTTCATGACTTTTTATACCCAAGGTACTTCATAAAATGAAATAAAAACAGGAGAATACTATAAGTATTTTAGTCCGTCGTGTGACTTCGTTATGCTGTCCCATTTACGACGAGTTTCGACATCTCAAGTATTTACTATCACTTTTTCGACACAAACGTTTTCGATTACAATTTGACACCTCTTCATTATTTCATACAGGGAAGATTAATTAAAGCTATTGAAGAATTCGAAATTCACAAATAATTCAATCACAACACCAATTAAAAGATCATCTGCTATTTCAGTCCAACGACCTGTACGATACAGCTTTCGATTATCAAGATAGAACTGGTCAATAACTACCTTACAAAGTAGCGTGTTAGGTTTACCAAAGACGACGCGATTGGGTACAACGACCAAGTCAAACCTTCTAGCGCTAAAAATGATGTTGTGTATTTTGTATTTCATGTGTTTGTATTTTATATGAATATATGACGACCTCAAAAGTGATAATAAACACTTATAAATGAGATTACGATCTCGAAACGCATCGTAAATAGGACAGCATAACGAAATCACACGATGAACTAAATAACACGTAAAATACTTTCCTGTTTGTATTTCATTTCTTAAATACTACGTCACTCTTTTAAATCGTAGATATGGTGATGCCATTCTTTCACAAAATACTTTTTTTTTATATTTATGAAACCACTTTCAGTTGATACAGTATTCGACTGCATAACAAACCAAGAAATAGAAAACAGAGCATTTGTGCTTCCTCAATTGTACAAACATTTAATTTTAGTACGGATCTACTATTCTATGTTAATCGACTTTTTGCACTACTTTTATTTTACGTTTCTAAATGTTCCAGAAGTTTCAGAATGTTCCGGAATATTCCAAATTGTTCCGTATAGAATGCTCTAGAATATTCCAGAATGTTCGAAACTGTTTAAATTTTTTTAGGATGTTCCAGAAGTTTATAAATATTTCAGAAGTTTCTAGAATATTTTAGACAGAATGTTCTAGAATATTCGACAAAGTTGGAGAATTTTGTAGAATGTTGTAAAATTTTCCAGAAGGATTGAGAATTGTATTCCAAAATGTTCTAGACATAATGTTCTAGAATATTCGACAATATTGGATAATTTTGTACAATGTTATATTATCTACCAGAATGTTCGAAACTGTTTAAAGTTTTTTAGAATGTTTCAGAATATTGCAGAATCATCCAGAAGTATCCAGAAGGTATGAGAGTGTTGTTCCAGAATGTTGTAGAATATTCGATAATATTGAAGAATTTTGTAGAATGATATATAATCTACCAGAATATTCGAAACTATTTGTATATTTCTTTAAATGTTATATTATAGAATATTATAGAATCATCCAGAAGGTTTGAGAGTTTTGTTCCAGAATGTTTATAATGTTCGTGTATGGTCGATAATGTTCAGAATGTTCTTGCATATTCCAGAATGTTCGAGAATGTACAAAAATATTTTAGAATGATTCATAATATTATAGAATCTTCCACAATGTTATTCCAAAATGTACTACACAGAATTTTCTAGAATATGAGAGAATGTAGGAGAATTTTGCAGAATATTATAGATAGAATCTTCCAGAAGGTTTGAGAATTTTGTAACACAATGTTCGTGAACAGAATGTTTGAGAATATTGGAGTGCGCTATAGAATGTTCCAAAAATATCTAGAACGTTCTACAATATTCCATAATATTGGACACTGTTTATAATGTTGTAGAATAATCCAGAATATTGTAGAATTTTCCAGAATATTATTCCAAAATGTTCCACCCAGAATGTTCTAGAAAATGAGAGAATTTTGTAGAATGTTATAGATAGACTCTTCCAGAAGATTTAAAGATTTTGCTCCTGAATGTTCATGAATGGTGGAGAATGTTCGAGAATATTGAAGAAATTTTCAGATGGTTCTGTAATATTACAGAATATTCGAGAGTGTTTTAAAATGTTGTAGGATGATCCAGAATATTATAGAATCTTTCAGAAGGTTCTAGAATGTGTTAGAATATTTGAGAATGTTGGAGAAATTTGTAGAATGTTATAGATAGAATCTTGGTGAAGGTTTGAGAATTTTATTTCGGAATGTTCGTGAATGGTGGAGAATGTTCGAGATTATTGAATAATGTTTTAGGATGTTCCAGAATGTTACAGAATCTTCCAGAGACGGTTCTGGACCATAAAAGGAACTTCCTTTTCCGGAACGTTGGAGAACGCCCTAGAATATTCTCCTAGGACAAGCTGTGGAGCTAGGGTCCTAAAACGTGGCACATATTATTACTCTTTGGTTATATTTAGGATAGAAAAAGCATTTCCATTTCCATTACATGAGTCTCAGGTGTAAAATATTGTTCGTATAACAAATCTTGGCAGAAATCTTGGTATGAAAAAATGAACATCAAGTATGTAAGCCCAAATGGGAAACATAGATTGATTTGAACGTAACTCACTATACGTTTCAGTACCAGTGAACTCTCAATATTTACTCGACATTTCTTTAATTCATTTATTCAGATGTGCGAGCGAAGCAGCGGGTCCCCCGGTAGTCAAAGATAAAAGTAATTTTGTGAAAAAGCCTAGGCTTTGCATATATTCCAAATGGAACCAAGTATAATGAATACTCACACATAGAATCCAGAATGTTTAGAATTGATGTGGAACATAACCACCGTGTCATATAATCTAATCACAATAACCGTTCCCATGGTAATTTATTTGATATGCTGACGTCATTGTTATAGTGAGCTTATCGTCTGATAATTAACGGTTATGAGTCATAAACATGAGCTGATGCAAACATGGGGCTCATTACTCTGCTTGTATAGATCAAGTGACGTCACTGTCTGTAGGGATGTTTGTAGATAACGAGGGGGAACGTGCACTCGTTTCTTTAGTTAAACAAATTAATTAGTATTCAATGCAATAAATCTAGTATGAATATGTATATAATGCACTTTAAATTAGGCAAAATATAAAGATAATATTATATTTATCCAATAATGTTACACATTATAAAGAATAGTTTAACAAAAGTCAGTTTGTATTATCATTGCCAAGTACGGTCATCTTTTCTTGTTTATAATTTTAATGACAATAAATACAGTTCTTAGTCAAATTATTTTTAGATTAAAATATTTAATAAAAATGATTTCGAAAATAAAAATGTGATCTACTAGTCACACTGATGAAGCCCATACATCGCCAAAACCTCGGAAGCATGAAGTGCAGGACAAGCTCTAGATAACAATACAGTACTATATAATAGGCTTTGTCATGACTGAATGACTGACTGACATAGAACCAACGTGAAACAAAAACTACTTAAGATACAAATACGATTAACGGTACCAGGAACTGGCACATACTTTCTCAAAGACATATTTAAATTACTAAACAGATTCACTGTGACTTATAGGGTGGGGTAGAGAGGTGATTTATTTAAGTAGGAGATTAACTAATGTAATAAATATTATTATTATTATCTAGAGATAAAACTATTCGATTTATTTCGAACAAATTTGCACCAAACACGTCAATTAGGCCTGTATAGGTGCACGAAAAAATGTTTTGAACAATTTTGAAAAACAACCCCCTTTATGGCCAAAAACCCCCACAAATCAGTTATTATTATTATTAGCTAAACGAGAATTTTTAGACGGGTTTTTTGCATACGGTAGGCTACAAATAAGCCAAATTTTATCAAAATCGTTAGAGCCGTTTCTTTATAAAAAATAATAACAGATTTTTTTGGTTTTTTTGCCAAAAAGGGGGTTGTTTTTCAAAAGTTTTCAAAACCTTTTTTCGTACATCTATATGGGCCTACTTGACATGACTGGTGCAAATTTGTTTGAAATCGATTGGATAGTTTTCGCTCTAGTTTTGTATACGTACAGACAGACATTTTTTTTAAACCACTTTTTTGGACTCAGGGAGCCCCAAAACGGATATTTCCACAAAAATCTCAACATCAATTTTTTTTGCGATCAATAAAAATCGAGGGAAAATGCTTACTGTATTTTAATTCAATTCAAACATCTGTTGTTATATATAATAAATAGAACAGCTGATTTGGATCAAAAACTTAACATAATTTAGGTTTTGCCTATAATGAACCTATAAACGTTTTTTGCAACAAATTTTGTAAATTTATAGTAAGGTAAATATTCTTCACAACTAACAGTTTCTTTAGATTAGGTAAAAGCAAACAAAAGGCTTATAACTCATTGACCATTCCCGACCTTAAGACTCACCATACGAGTCTTTCCTATGGAAATTCGTGTAGCCACGGTGGCCGTGATTGTTAAAGTGTCATTGCTTTATCAATCGTCATGGCAACCATCAATGGAAAGGTTCCGGGTTCAATTCCCATTGACCCCGAATAATTTTCTAAATGGTTTCTTAACAGACATCGTTGGCTGTGGTTCGGATTCCACGTAAAACTGTAGGTCCCGTCTTCATTAGCCTTAAGTGCAAAACAGTAGGACGTTAAACACCAAAAAAAAAAAAAAAAAAACCTATGGAAATTCGCTAATAACAATCACTACTACAAGATATTGTACAAACAATATATCATAAAGTAATTTATTTACAACCTAAAGTAAACTATACTATACATAACAAATAAACATAACTACACACTCAAACTCACGCTTTCAAGATTATCCCCAGAACACCTAAAATCAGCACCGAACGCTCAACCAAAATTACCACAAATCCAACAACCCAAAGCCTTTGAGAATTGAACACGGCCTTTATGTTTTTAATGCTTTAGAGCAATGAGCACTAAAGCCTCCAGTGAATGATTTATTAAATAACTCAGAACAATAATAATTCGATCGATCACCGCTGAATATCCAAAATTAAGTTCATGTGTTTTAGAGTTTCAAACAACTATTTGGAAATTGGTCTACTCATTAAGACGTTGAATAGACGTACGAAATATACAAGGAGAATTTGTTTGCACTTCAGCCTCTAAACCGGCTCACGCACTGCTTCATTCCGCTCGTAGGGGAAAACTCGAAAGAACCCCGCCGGCGTCGACCAAGTAGATCTTTTTCCACCCTGAAATTCCTAGTTATACCCACCTAGTAAGGCAACAGATACTACCTATTGGGTTTCCTATGATAGTTTCCCTTTCCTGCCCTGGGGGGGGGAGAATTGTGGTAAAAGTTCTGGCTCTACCTAAAGCATCGCATTCCAATAGGATGTTCCGCCGATTCTTCAGCCAGTCCGCATTTCCCACAAATTTACTCTCCTCGGCAATCCCAATTCTATGTAGGTGATTCCTGAGGTGAAAGTGACCCGATAATAGGCCAACCACTGTCATTACCATCAATACCTGAATGCTCAGGGACCCAGCACACAGAAACCATGTTCCCCTGGCTAAGCTTTATCAATGCCGAAAGGCAGTGTCACACCACTTTAGATACCCTGTATGAATTTAGCGCTTTGATAGCTCCTTGGCCATCAGAAAAAATCAGTATGTTCGACCTTGCGCCCTCGAATATTGAACGGTTTCGCTTCGCTTGCAGTAGACAAACTCGTTTTTTACCGTACTTTAAGGGAACTTTTATTGTATTTTACGTTTTGATCGGTTTTGGGATAACCATAAGGTCGTGTAAAGAAACAAAATGTGCAAAATAACCACCTATATTTATTTTTGTAGATACAACCACAAAAAGCTTTCATTCTAGTACGGAAAATCTAAAAAAAATACTTTCTGTCAAAATCGTGCTTCCTGTTTTTGAATTTTTTGGCTGACGAACTCGTCCAAGCTGCTTAAAAAGTGTGTACCAAATTTGGACAAAGTCAAGAGTAAAATGAGGCCGTTAGAGTGAGAACATATATAACATACACATATATATAATGTTTAATGACACCCAAAACGTGTTATGGGGACCATGATCGGTGCTCATTTAATACTTCCGACCTTAGGTCTCACCATAAGAGTCCTGCAATAGCTCATCTTTCCTATGGAAATTCTTTCCTAATAAATCTCTTAGACGAGTGTCTGTAAAATTTACGTTTGAGCTAAAAAGAACTTTCTTGCAAGGATTATTTTGAGAGGAAATCTACAGTGGTCAATCTGTTTGGATATACAGGGTGGAACAAAGTTAGTGTTAAAAACTTCAGGAAATGGTTCTATGTGTCAAAATAAATAGAAAATTACGAATAATATTTTTACGAAAAACGTATAAAATAATAAGAAAAACGAAAAATTCATAAGAAAAATAAGCTATTATATCCAATCGTGCATTTCAAAATGGCGGCTGTTTGAAAATGTCAGACTCAAAAATTACTCAAAAACCGTACATTTAACAAAAAATTTAACAAGACACTTTTTTTGTATCACTTTTAATTCCCTATCGGATGATTTAACTTTCAAAACAATCGGATGAAGAATAATAGTTAGGTTATAGATAATGACAGCAAATGTACATACAATATTGTAGTATTTACTGTGTTGGTATAGGATGCCAGGTTGAATAAACCAATTATTACACATAACTAGCTTTATCCTTCATTCGATTGTTTTGACAGTTACACCAGCCGATAGGGAATCAAAAAGGCTACACAAAAAGTGTCTTGACATTTTTAGTTAAAATGTACGGGTTTTGAGTAATTTAGGTTTGAAATATTCAAACAGCCGCCATTTTAAAATGCATGATTGGATTTAATCGCTTATTTTTCAGAAAGGTAGATCATTCTTAGGTCAAACTTCATTCAAAGCTTGGAACTCAATCGGTTAAACCGTCCTCTATATATTAATTATTTAGTAAAAGAAACAAAAGGGCGAATATTTGGAAAATGAAGCGTTTTTCGAAAAAAAATATTATTCTTGATTTTCTATTTATTTTGACCCATAAAACCATTTCCCGAAGTTTTTAACACTAACTTTGTTCCACATTGTATAATAATACTTCTCAAGTATTGCCTAACTGTAGCCGACTAAAGCGTAGTTTTTGGAGGGAAATACAAACTACAGTATAGACAAGATCTATTGCATATGTTAAATTCACCACTTTCTACGGCACCTCGTCCAGGCACTACAAAACGTAGCGGTGATTTAATGAAGAGGATTTATGAAACACAAACGTCAAATTGGAAACCCTAAGGGGTGAAGTTAGCTCGTGCGAACATGTATGCGTGCTGGGGTGACTTTACGCACGACTTATGCGTGTGTTGATTAAATTCACGGCGAATGTGTGTTTTATTTTTTACACTAAGGCTACCTTAGGTCCTGTAACTTTGAGCTATTGTGTTACTCAGAGGCGATATTTTTAGACATCTGAGTAGGTGCGTCTTATACAGGGTGATTCAGGAAGAAACGGTGAAACTTTCAGGACGTGTTCTACTAGTGGAAATAAAGAAAAACGCTCGTATAAACATAGTTTTGAGAAATGCTTCGTTTTCCAGTTAAACTTCATTTTGTTTTTTACAAAATACTTAATATCTTTGGGTGTAGGAAAAATATTGAACGCAAAATGTGGATACTTATTGGTATGAAATCTTTACTCATGTACAAAAAACAAAAAACTTTTTCATATATTTCAATATACAAACTCTAAAATTAAATACTAACATTACAAAAAAATCAAGAAACAACACTTCCTTTTTTAATGACAAACATAACGGGTTTTTATTATTCCTGTAACTTCAAAGATAACCGAGTTATTGGCTAACTAAAAACATTTTATCTTAGTAGTTGTCAATAATTATTTTAAGTAGTTTTATAATTTATTGTTAAATTGACTTTTATTGTTAACTAGTGCACCCGGCAATGCTTCGCTATTGCTTTATTTAATTTTAAGGGTAGTTATCAAATTTCATTCTTTTGACTTAAGTTATTGAATTGCAAATGGTGTTTATGTCAACAATTTAAATAAACAATTTATATAAACAATATTTTAAACAGCATATATGTAAGTAAATAGATATGTAACAACCGATGTTTGAATTGAATTATAATACAGTAAGCATTTTTCGTTGATTTTTGTTTGTGTTGTTTGGCAATCTAACCTAAAAAAGCTGTTTTGGTTTTTGAAGAATAATAATCCGATTATAAATTAGAGAAATTGGTTGCAAATAAAAGTGTTTTGGTTCATTGTAGGCCTAACCTAAAATTATGTTCAGTTTTTGATCCATAACAGTTGTTTTATTTATAATAATATGTAACAACCGATGTTTAAATTGAATTATAATATAGCAGGCCTAAGCATGTTTTGTTGATTTTTGTTTGTGTTTGCTTTTAATTTGTCAATCTAATCTAAAAAGCTATTGGTTTTGAAGAATAATAAACTGATTATAAATTTACTAAAGTTGCTATGGTTAATGAATGTAAACAAACATGTGTTAATAAGCATTTTATACGAACAGCTGTTTTTGTGCGCTATGGTCTTGAGTCCATACAAAAGAGGCTGTTTAGTTTTTTCCAAATTTGAAACTTTTTCGGGAAACTTTTCAAATTTTTCATTATATAAAAACCTAGTTCGGACTATTACGAACATTTTAAAACAAAAAATTGCCAAATTGGTCCAGCAGTTCTCAATTGATGCGATTTCAAAGAAACTGCAATTCATTTTTATTATATAGATAATAGAAATTTGTAGTAGATTTAATGTGGCTCCTCCCATTCCCCAACAGGTTGAATTGAACGATATGGGGAGTAGTGGGGGAGGAGTGGGGGAGGAGTGGGGGAGGGCGGGTATATTTAGCTCTGTAATATTGTCTGTATTCTTTAGTAGTGTTAAAACCCTTAGAAGATGATGACCATGTCATCGAAATGCATATAAGGGTAACGTATTAAACATAACTTACAATTTAGTTGTTTAGTTATTGTTTTTGTTCCTTGTTTTGTGGTTCGGGGTTTTTATTCAAATCAGTGTGATTATACATAATATTGTTTAGTTTTTATCCAATAACACGGTTATCTTTTAAGCTACAGAAATAATAAGAAACCCGTTATGTTTGTCATTAAAAAATTTAATTTTTGTTTCTTGAATTTTCTAAAACGTTAGCGGTTTTCAGCATATTTGCCATTACAAATTTTAAACGGCCAACACTTTTTAAAATATATGAAAGAACGTTTTGGTTTTTTCTACATGGGTAAAGATGTCATACTGAATATGTATCAAAAATTTGCTTTCAATATATTTCCTACATCCAAAGATATTAAGTATTTTGTAAAAAAAAAAGTGGTGGATAACTAATTGTAAAACGAAGCATTTCAGAACTTTTGTTCGAAATGCGAACAACATTTTGAAAACGAACCATGTTTATTTGAACTTTTTTTCTTTAGTTTCACTAGTACAATACGTCCTGAAAGTTTCTCAGTTTCTTTCTGAATCGACCTGTATAAACTGAGTCAAAGAATCAAATCATGTAAAATAACATTATTCAGTAAAATTCAAGTATCTATATAAATAAAATCCAAATACCACACACTCACTCACTGACTCATCACAAAATCTCAAAACTACTGAACGGATTGGAACGAAATTTGGTATGTAGCTTCCTCTAGAGCCATAGGTGCTCACTAAAAATGGGTTTCAAAAATTCGAAATCTTAGGGGAGGTTTGGGGGGTCAAAGTAACTAAATCAAGATTTCTCAAAAACAACTGATCGGATTGGAAAGAAATTTGGTGTGTAGCTTCCTCTAGGTCCATAGGTGCTCACTAAGAAAGATTTCAAAAAATTTGAAATTTTAGGGGGGTTTGGAGGTGTCAAATTTACTGAATCACGATCTCTCCAAAACTAACAAACGGATTGGAATGAAATTTGATATGTAACTTCCTCTAGGGCCATAGGTGCTTGCTAAGGAAGGGTTTCAAAAAAGTCGAAATTTTAGGGGGTTTAGGGGGTCAAAGTTACTAAAAATCCCCATAAAATACATAGTATAATATATTTATTGATATATTTTTTTGGTTACTGTACATTTAACTTAAATTTAAATACGGATCGGGGCATCTCTCTATATATTTTGCTGCCCCAATCTATATATTTATCATCATATCTAATAACATTTCAAACAATTATTGTAATCAAAACGAAGTACATTTTAAGAAAGGTAAGTACTACATATCGTAAAGAAACTGAAGTTGTTTAGTTCCAACGACAGACGTTTACTTAGACAAGAAGTTTTAAGCCTACAGGTCCGACAGCTTATAACCAATTGTACATTGTTACAAATGTCGTGTTTATTTTAACTAGTAAACCCCGTGAAAATCACAGGCAGACTAATTAGACACGCACCAGAAATGCATTAAAAAATATTATTTAAAAACAACAGACTTTATCTAAGCCTACCTAAATATCCTGGCTCATTTTTTTAACACGATAAATGTGTGCAATTATAAGGATTACTATCTGTAGGCATATTTGATCAAATGTGTTATTTACATAATATGCTATCGTATTTCAAGAAAGTTTAAAATATTATTTTTTAATTAATTTTTATTTCAAAATGACACATTAAATAGTTTTAAATATTATAAAATAGTCAAATAATGTAAAATTTATATACGATTTTATAAAACTGTAGGCCTAATTTGTTAATTTTTTTTATTTATATACATTATTATTTATCAAAATAAAGATAGAAATATTTGTTATTTTATATTGATACATCAAATGATTTAGAAGTTATTAATATTACAATGAAGAAATTAATATTCGAATATGTTATACGAAGATATACGAATGTTTTCGAAGTTCGAATAAGAGTCTCTATAAATCTGTATAAAGCTAGTTCTACTCGATACGCAGCTTCAGCTTGGTAGGCCTACTATCTACTATCTGTTTCTTTCAAGAAAAAGTTGGACTCATTCCAGAACAAAACTCTCCGTTGAATCACCAACTCCCCATGGTACGTATCGAACGTCACCATCTCTCAAGGGCACAAAATTCCCACACTCGAGGATTTCATCCTAAAACTAACAAATAGAGTCAAACACAGAGCCGAAGGGACTCACATCCAACAAATCATCACTGACCCCTGCACCTCCGCAGGTCAGAAGGAAACGTCCCTTATGTCTGGTTTACAAACCACCATAAGTATCAAAAAAACCCAAGCTAAATTCTAAACACCATATATACTTTCGTAGCCAATCCTAGCGTATTACATAGATTCACCTTCTCGTTCTCGCTCAAAATTTATTCCAAATTTAGTCAATAAATGTTCAATAAAGTCACTTTTTTAGTTTCAGACAAGCAGCCATTGTTCTTAAAACAGATGCTGTCTTTTAACCGAGACTACGGTCTCGTCAATTTGCAAGGCTACGAACGCTCTCTCCAACTAAACGTTGGACAGAACGTTTGAGACAAATAAGTTCAACAGATGGTAAAGCGAATGTTCCTGCTACTCGGTGAATCGAATGTTTGATCCAACACTTTAGAAAACAGTTTGATGGAAACGTTTGACCACCTGCAAAACTCGACGAAGATGAAATTCTATAATAATATATCTTTTAATTGTACATATTAATCGAGTTTAAAATTCCCACAATATATTTAGGTAGGCCTAAATAAAATTTGTTTTTAAATAGTGATTTTTTAAATGATATTTGTTTTAAATGAATGCTATATATAATTAATCTGCGATTTTCACGGGAACTTACTAGTATGAATTGTAAATTGTAGTCTACTTACCTGTAAAAATGTAAATGATTAGCCTAATATTACTGATTAAAAACTAAACATAAAGAGAAACGTAAACAAGACGGATTTTTGGCGGGAATATAGAGTAAATAGTGTTGCATATGAACGAGTCGTTTAGCTGTTGAGTCGAACCAACGAATGAAACGTTGGAGGCACCCTTTGACTCGGTTCAAGAATACCGACATTTAACGCTCGCCATTGGACGCTCGTAGGTTTGAACAACGGCCACACGATGTGACGAACCAACAAACGTCCAGTGTCGGAAAGTGTTCTTCGTGTAGAACCGGCTTAAATGAATATTGTATTGATGATAAGATGTTGTATTTATGAATATTTTATAACCTTAATCAAATATTATAACGTATTATAGCCTACATTAGTTCTATAACTAATATTTACAAAAATATACTTCACAAAACATTATATTATTGATTGAAGTTGTAAACATAACCCCAAAGTATAACTACGCTTGGTTTTGTTTAAGGATTACAGATCATGGGTGAAATCAGCTGTTATATTATATTGTTACTCACGGACGTAAACAAATACACTCGCTTTATAGGAGTTGACTAGATGTATCCCTGCGTACTTCGTACTCCAATCCCTTCCTTACCCCTTACATGTCGTATTTATATTTTTTTTATTTTTTAAAGGTATGAAATTAACCACAAATTCGGATCTAAGACGGTAAATAACACCAAATATAAAAAAAAAGAAGAAAACATCACAGGTTATTAGAACAGGTTTTAATAGAGGTTACAAATATCCAGCAAGACTTAGATCTATTCCTAAACAAAAAGCTAACCTAAAAATTAGAGATACAAATTAGTTTATAGTATGACATCAGTCATAGATACAAAAATCTACAATCCAGTTTAGAAGTGTAAACATGTGATTAGTTTTAGCAAAATTGAAATCTTCTACCGCCTGAGCTATGTTGTATTTTAAGTGTTCAATAACATTTGTTAAACTGTTGAATTCTTTTTAAAATTATTTGTAATTGGTTATTTTCCTTTTAACTTAGTGGTAATATCTTTTTAAATCTTATATTATTATAAAGTAAAATTATTACAAAAACCATAAAAAAAATTAGTCCATTGATAAAACTGTATTAACTCTATTTGACATGAGATCAAAACATAAAAGATTCACTATCTTTTCATTCGATGCTGCCTACTTATTTTATTACTTTTATACGTACCGTATTCTAATAAATTAAAGTTGTCCATAAACTTAGTTTTATCATTTATGATTCCTACTTTACGATTTTACTTTGATTTTTCACTTTATACTTACTTACACTTGTTTTTTAAATGATTATATGGTTTATGTGATAAAAGCCCATAAAATAAAATAATAAATTTTATAATAACTTTTTCTCTGGGCTTTTACTTCTTAATGCTTTGATGGGTAAATATTACATACTGATATAGGTTTTTAGCTCTTTTACTTTATTTCTTTCCACTTTTCTTTAAAGTGTTTTTTCTTAATTGGTATTGTTTATATTACTTGTCCTGGTTAGATAATCTTTCACGCTTGTCTTTTATTGGATCTGTTCTTTTTCGCAAAATCCCCATTCCAGGCAATTGTTCATCGAACGTTGAGGTAAAATTCTATGGGTTTTAGTGTAAGTTGCAATTTTATTGAAAACTTTTGGTTCAATTACCACAGGAACTCCAAGTGTCGTATTTGAACGACTTGACAAGTAGTGTGTAGCTGATTTTATAAGAGGAATATTTCAGATATTTGTTTAAAATATTTAAGTGACACATTTAAAAAAAATAAACAGACAAAGCGTTGAAATACGTTCTCAAATTAGTTTTTTAGCTCTTATTTTGTGCCCATATTAACAATAACGATCTGAAAATTTCAACAGGCAGATTAAAAAAAAACTTCGTAGTCAGTTTCGAACCTACGACGACATAAACAGTAGAACGTTGAAATGCCTCTCATAATCGACCTATACATAAAGTATAACACTTCCAGCTATGGTTCGCAAGCCAATCTTCGTGCTGTCACACTCCGGTATTACAACTTTCAAACAGGCTTTTCTTAAAAAATGAGACTCTCTAAGGAATTGAATGAATGAATATTTTTTTTACAAAATGAAAACATTAGTACTTTTTATTTTACAAAAATGTATATACAAAATATATATTTAAAACAACAAAAACTACAAACAAATAAATGTTACCCCGAGGTTAAAAACCAATTACGGGCTTTATGTGCAAACTTAAAAACTAATTAAGGGTCGGCTCTAGTAAAATAGAAAGCAACCTGAGACTCCAGCGCTTCACCCTATAGCGGCGGTAGGTTACGCGGACATTGCTCATCCTAAAACCATTTAAAACCCGCAATTATTCAAATAGCGTTTTAAAAAAAATACCAAACTCTTGGGGACAAAATTCTTCATCCGAATGGCTTGGTAATTTTTCGATATAATTAATAGTTACAACGTAAAAAAATATTTAAAATCACCCTATAGCGGCGGTAGGTTACACGGACATTGCTCAGCCTAAATCCATTTAAAACCCGCAATTGTTCAAATAGCGTTTTAAAAAAATACCAAACGGTACAAACTAAAACAAAAAACTAGCTTTCTATCATAATTATTACTTCAAATAGGATATTAAAACAATAAGCGTTACTAAATTACATTTACTCAAAAATAAACTGAATACTACGGTATACCTCAAACCCCCCTCTCCTCCTCCTCACCAACACATACACACCAAATCTGTTTTTCTCACCTCCTCGCACAAAACACATATCAATGATTATTTTTTTTAGTAGAAAAATAGAGTTCAATATTTGCTATATCAATCAAATTTTCTCTTAATAACTGGAAAATGTATTCTTATTTTTATTCTGGCTATGCGAAGAATTTCATAAAAACAGTCAAATGTGGTTTAAGTACATAAGAACCAAATTAATTTATTGCATAAAATTTGAGTTCTTGGTTGGAAACTTCAATCACCACTCCTATCAAAGAAACGTATAAGCACTTTATACACATAAAATTCCCTAAAAGGTTAAAAGTATAAGTATGTTTCGTCGGAAATTGAAACGCATTAAAGCTGCACCAGACAATGTAACTGGAAGTGAAAAGAGCAACTTTATCTTTCACGTAAATAGTACATAGAACTTTTAATGTGCTCCCAAATGAATTGGGTACAGCACAAATCTAAATGCCAATTTGTAATTAACTTCTCAAAACTAAATTTCATATACATATAGTGTAAATAAAAAAAGAACCCGCAACATTTTAGCGGGGAAGGAGAGATTTAAAAAAAATTCAATTTTTTTGGAAAAACAAGTTTCTCGTCAGAGTACCAAATGTTTACGTTGACAAACGAAAGTGTAAAACTGTTTCTAAAACCTTAAATTTCGAGAATAGCCAATTCTAGAGTGGACAAGTCAAGAAATGGTTACCCGATAAAGCCTCATTTAGTTTATGATCTCAGCATTGTAGACAGAAGCTAAAGTTAATTATCTTGAGGACAAATCACCCTTTCAGTTGAAATTCACCCTCTCCAATACTCACGGTGTTTACTCGTGATTACACTTTCCCTGTTTACTTTCACCCCATTACAAAGACCACTTCTTTACTTTTCTATTTACCCTCTTTTTGTAAGTTGAGTTTATTTTTAAATGTTTCGTATTTTCAACCGAAACTCCACACACTCTAACTCCATTTACCGTTTATAGATTCTGCTTTTGTCGATGTTTTCAAACATCGATACTTAGAGAAAACAAAGTATAGAATAGGTTGAAATGTTGTTACCTCATACCGCAGCAGACCTAACCCACTAACGTTAATCGACCAAACACCTAATCTTTAAAAAAATTTAAATAACAAATCAACCTATCGGAATGTGATATCGGAAACGTCAGATGTTGAAAAATGATCAGCCCATCCGTTCGCTCGCTGCACTCAAGAAAGCTTCTCAGCCGTTTTTCAAGTTTGTAAACCCAACAAACAATAAATTGTTAAATTGATTAAAACACTAGTCTTCTAATAATTATTTGGTATATTTAAGTCTATTTACCGACTGTTTTGAATTAAAAGCTAACATTTTTAATGAGATGCAAAAACACAAAAGCTTTACCTACCAACCCAAAACGTACATTTTTTTAAGGTGAAAATTTAAGCAGTCATTATCACCTGGATATCGGACAGCATTTACATAATGCTCATAAATTAAATAAATAAATTGAGTTTTTACTTTAAAGTACAATAATCAAACATTTTTAGTTTACAAACAATAGTGATACTAGTTAGCAATAAAAATAACATTTGCAAACATTATATCTCAATTATTCCTAACAACTTATATCTCGAAAACCGTTAGGAATTCGACTAATACGTACAGAAACTATTTTATAGGAAATGTAATAAACTTTGAATTTTATTTGAAACATTTTTTTCTAGAGTGCACCGTTTCCAAGATATAAGCGAAAATGGTACCTTTCCACCCACCTCCCGCCTTATGCTCACCTCCCAGGGGTGGGGACTTTTAGTACGTCTACCTCCTAACTACTCCTAACAAAGTCCTAAAGTCAAAAATTATCGCATATTCCATGCACTCTACAATGCATTCATTGACTGGACTATTAACAGTAGCCTAAAAGGGCTGTAAGGGACCTTGTTACATAACAGTGAATAAAACTTTGATTAAAACTACATAACAAGGTTATAAATTGTGAAATTTCATTTATGATGAATAAACTAAATAGTTGGGACGAAACGACAAGTATTTTTTAGATATAACCAATCGCATTCAAACGATGGCGAAACGTTAACACCATACTACTGGTCTGGGGGTTTTATCACCCAGCATCGTCTGAATGCAATTTGGTAGGCAAAAACTCTTACAAAAATGTTTTATTTTTCTCACTATAAAAGAAGGTTCTTGATTGAAAGACGCATCAGAAACCCGAAGGTTAAGGGTCTGCTGTAGTGCCGGCCATCTTGGATTTTTATCCCATAAGAGCAATGTTAAATTTCAAACCATTTATTTCGTTTACTTTTTATCATAAAATTGTTTGCAAGGTCTCATTTTGGGCACAGTCACAATACGCCGCCGTCTTGCAATTTACATTTTTTTAAATGCTTTTGATTTGTTAAGTAATGGACATTTTGCAAGTACAAAGTTTGAATTTTTTTCCTAACACAATAAAAAATTAATAATGAAAAATAATTTGCAAGCTGGATCCGAAATTTTATAAAGAATATTAAATTTTTTTTTCAACACTCAATTACAAAAGATAGATTCATAAAATGGTATGAAATGAGGCAATATCAAAGCGTTCAGCTGCAAGAAATTGCACTGTTTAGATAGGGATACAGTGAGAAGCGGTTGCGTTTCCGGTTGATTTCTCGTTTACTGGAGCAGACCCTTAACACGGAATGGCCAATGCTAACAGAAGAAACCACCACTTCCTCTCGACAGCTTTGGCGGTTTGAAGATATTCATGGCCGAACAGTATCAGTAATTTGTCGCAGTTTATTGTTTTGCAGCTCTACCCACTCTTCTTCTCACTTTCTGAGTAAGGATTGCTTCAAAGTGGATACAAAATCTGATGACATTACACACATACACACTTCACGTTTGGTTGTGAGTTGTTTCCAAAGCAGCTACGTCTGCCTTAGTATTTCCTTATCCCAACACCTTGTAGTCAAAGTCTGTGCGTGGACACAGAATCCCAATGTTTATATTTGGAATAGTAACATACAGCTATCAGTGGCGGATCTACCATTTGGGCTAACGGGCTTAAGTAAGCCCCTCCCTTGGCCTCCTAAGCTTACACTAGATAAAACAGGCTCACAGAAAAAATAAAAATTATATATACCTATACACAAAGCAATTTTAGAAAAACTGAAAATTAATAAAGTTTGGCCTACATTACTTCAAATGGACGGGTGTTAATACTTTTCATTTTACCGTATAATTTAAACGGTAAAATTAATAATTGTTAGGTACTGGTATTATAAAATTAGGTTTTGGTCCTAATTCGGATTCGAAAAAATAACCATTGTATTGGAACTATGAGCCACTAGCTCACTACCTTCCTGATTTGAATCTTTTCAAATCTTAGCCGTTATAAAGACTGCAAATATTGGAGGCAGCACAAAAATATGAACTGCACTTGCTTGAAAGGTGCAGCTCCACTTAGTTTACGCAAATCAGAGCTTAGACAAAAGAGTAGCAAGTGGGAAAATGTAAATGACACTCCTACGATCGGTACATAAGCCCTCAAAAGACTGGACGTTTCGTTTTTCCCTTGACTGCGGTGCTTCTTCAAATACTAGGCACTGTGCCAGTAACCACTGCAACGGCAGAGAGGAGCTTTTCAGTTTAAAGACGTTTGAAGATGTACCTGAGGAGCAAAATGGCGGACTGGCCTTAGCCAATATCTTAAAAGACAGAGAAATTGGCGTTGAAAATATTATAAATGTGTTTTGTCTTGAAAATTGGGAGTGTGATTGAACATTTAAAAACATTAAATAAGGAACATATTTTTATGTTTGTGATTTTTTTTTATAAGTAAATAACATCGCCGTATTGACATTCTTTTGTTTAAAATTAATAAACTTTTTAGGTACTACCTGAAAAACAGTAACAAATGTAGCAGAGGTTTTTCAATATATTTATCTGTTAATAATTATAAACTGCAATGAACCGCATTTATTTCTGACTAAGCTCAAAGATATAAGTAAGTAAGATTTATATTTGAAAGTGCTTTTGTGTTTTTTGCTGCTCAACTTCTTGGGGCACTTTTACGTTCAGGCACAAATGAAGATAAGCATTTCCTTTCTTAAATGATTCAGGCCTTTTTGAAAATATTAGTTGTAGCTAAATTTAGCCGTTATTAGAACACGATTTAAAGTGTTTTTCGTAATAGCTTTCTTATGATTTTGATACTCTCAAACTGCATTAAAATGACGTTTTTATATGCTATTTTTTACAAAAATTGTCCGTGAAAAATTTCCCTTGGTGGTATTTAGCCCCCTTTTGCTCAATCCTAGATCCGCCCCTGACAGCTATTAAGAGTATAATTTCAGCCAAAAGACAACTGAAAACGATCATCCATCGTTCGCTATACGAAAACATTGGATTTATATTTGATTCAAAATGTTGGCTTTAAATGCATAACAGTCGATAAACACTACTTTAATATACTCATTAGTAGAGTTTAAATAAGTTTGAATCATGCTGCGTTATAAATTTATGTTTTTAATGCAAACGTTTCGTCCGTAAAGTGACTCTATATTGTAGTAATTCACTACTTGCTCAAAAAGTCAGCTGATTCAATAACCAGCTGACTTCTTTAGGACCTAAGGTATTTTATTGTATTAGGACCAAAAAGTATTGTACGTAAACAAAGCATTGCGGTGCTTTAAAATTACAACAGCTGCAACTTCAAAAGGTTCAGCCGTTTTCCAACTGATAGCAGAACTGTCGCCCGTTCATTAAATCGCTTTTAAAATATGTAGAAAAATTAATAATTGAATTTAATCAATTAAGTGTGATTTTAGTGCAGTATGATAAAAAGTATCGTTCATACCTTGTACCTAAAGTGCTTTTTGGTGCTTAGTCGCTTTTTTTAACCACGACGTCGCACCATAAATATCCTTTTTAGGAACTAGTGATGGAATATACTATTTAGTTGCTTTGTAGCTGAGGAACTTTTCAAGTTTAATTTATTAGTTTGAAAAAGTTGATGTCAGCAATGTCCGAGCTTTTCGTCTTAAAAATCGTCAAAAAATAACAATACAAATTTTCGTTATTTAGCTCCATCTATTAATTAATTACAAATAAAAGATTGAAACACAGCCTTCTATGGATTTCCATATACATTCTACAGTAGTTGTGGTTATTAGCGAAGTTGACGTTACTAGATTTTAAAATATGTTCTCCCTTTAAATATAAATCATTGGGGAAACCAGAATCTATATATGTAAATTTAAAACATGTGGAAGGTTTTTAAAATGAATTTTTAATACATTAAGTGGTTATACGGGCTGTTAAAAAAGTGTGAAACAATCAAAATATCATTTAAATAGATTGCTATATCAACGAATAAAACCTGTATGTCAACCTCTATCATAGGCCTACCTGTTACACAAAATTTAAGGGTTATTAAAAATGTTGACCCCGTTTGAAATTGGGTAACTTCCATTATTTAAATGACAACCCCTATCTTGTGACATATCATTGGTAAGCCCTTCAAAAATCACGAACTTTTGTGGTAAAAAAAAAAAAAAACAGTTAAATTCATTCGTTCACTAGACTCAAAATGTTATTTTGTAACAATTTTACTAACTTTATATTATGGAAAAGACAGTTAAGGGGAACCTCAGAAAACCAATCTACAAAATTCCAAAACCCTCGTCCCTCTCATATCAACATTCCCCCTTAAACGCAATAAAAAGTATTATAAAAGGTATGATAGAGGTTTTACGTTGTTCTTCCAATCACTTTAAATAATATTTTGGTGGTTCCACACTTTTTAACAGGCCGTATATTTAACTATATATACACTTATTAATTGAAACGTGCATTTAAAACGTTTCTGATTTTCTATACACTAACGAAGAATTAAGAATAACGAAACTGATTGGCACCAACTATGCTCGAACCTGCTCAACTTTGTCATTCCATCTAGCACGCTAGACAAAGCGTCAAGCAACTACGAAACTCCCAACTCTTGTAAATATACAACTACTAGCTGACCCGTACGGCGTTGCCCGTGGTGGTTGGTATTTTCAATCTTTTTAACGTAATTGTATTCTTTTTAAGTGTTCAGTCAGTCAGTGGTATTTGGCTTTTATATATATTTAGATCTTAAATAATAAAAGCACTATTGTCATAATAACAAAAGATCTTATATTATGATTTTAGTAACTTTGATCCACCCCCAAACCCCTCCTAAAATTTCGAAATGTTTCATACCCTTTCTTAGTGAGCACCTATGGCCCTAGAGGAAGCTACATACCGAATTTCATTCCAATCCTTTCGGTAGTTTTGAAGAAATCGTGATTTAATAACTTTGATCCCCCCAAACCCACCCCCCTAAAATTTCCAATTTTTTTTAACCCTTTCTTAGCGAGCGCCTATGGCCCTAGAGGAAGCTACATACCAAATTTCATTCCAATCTGTTCGGAAATTTTGGAGAAATCGTGATTTAGTAATTTTTACCCCCCTAAAATTTCCGATTTTTTAAAACCCTTTTTTAGTGAACACTTATTTCCCTAGAGGAAACTACATATCAAATTTCATTCCAATCCGTTTGGTAGTTTTGAAGAAATCGTGATTTAATAACTTTGATCCCCCAACCCCCCTAAAATTTCGAATTTTTTCAAACCCTATCTTAGTCAGCACTTATGGCCCTATAGGAATCTACATACCAAATTCCATTCCAATCCATTTGGTGGTTTTGAAGAAATCGTGATTTAATAACTTTGTTCCCCCAAACCTCCCCTAAAATTTCGAATTTTTTCCAACCCTTTCGTAGTGAGCACCTATGGCCCTAGAGGAAGCTACATACCAAATTTCATTTCAATCCGTTCAGTAGTTTTTGAGAAATCGTGATGAGTGAGTTAGTGGTATTTTGCTTTTATATATATAGATTAAAGATGTTTTATAATATTTGAGATCGGTTTTCTGCTATTCCCTTTAGCAAACTTAACGTAAAGATGTTCAATCTTCCGAAACAAGCCTAGGTGCTCTTGAGACTTTACTGTAAATACGACTTGGGCAGTTCTGTTTACTTTGGTCAGATTTATTCTTTGTTTAAACGAAGGTTAAAGACATGTCGGTTGGTTTTGAAGTTCTTGAGACTTGGGGAAATGGAGGTTCTTAAATTCATACAAGGTCCGATTTAATTGTATAATAGAACCAAACCTAGGTATAAGCACTGAGTCCCCTTACACTACAGCACAAAACTTGAAGGTAAATTAAAATTATGGGTGAAAAATTGATAAGCTTATTACAATAAATATTTTATGATGGTTTGTTCAAACCTGAGGCTAAGTGAAGGTTTGGCCGTAAAGGTGTGGGATAACAAAAATGAATACAGTATGACGTGTCATTTAGCCCATCCTGTATGTATAAAACAAACGGTGTTCATTAAACTTCAAACAAGCAAACACGTCAAAGAATCTCAGAAGCTGTTTCACTGGATAAATATTTTGTTTGGATATGTCACGTTTACCTTTCAATAAACTAACTCGACAGATGAGAAACTTAATGTACAATAAACTAATATTACGAAAAGCTTCGCAGCACAAAAACCTTCAAATATTTACAGAAGGCAAATTATTAAAGTTATTTCGAGAAGTTTCGTGTTATCAGAAATATTAATTAATTAATTTTACGGAGATAACTAAGCAAACTTAGCAAATATTTAAACACGAATATTTTGAGTAAATTAATTTGGCGGACGAACGTTAGCAAAATATTGTTTCATAATTAAATACAACAGCTGTGCATACTGTTTCGGTGTGTTAAGTATTTATTTAATTTATGTTACATGGGTGAGTGAAATGGATGGAATGCTTCCTCGTTGAATTTCAATTCATATAGTGTGTACAATACAAGATGGAAAACCTTTTGTTTGTATTTTTAAGAGGTCTAAGCAGTTTGTATTTTTATTACAATCGACTTTTCGATTAATCGAATCTCAACAACTCGAATTCATTGATTCATTGATTTTTAGCAAATTTAGAAAAGACGAACTATTTCAGTGACTCTTATGGTGAGACCTAAGTTCGGGAGTGGTCAGTGAGTAATAATATTCATAATATTGTATATAAATATTTATTCGACCTCTAACGGCCGCATTTTATATCGAATTTTTTTTAAATTATGTACTAACGTTTTTTAACTTCCCGCTAAAAGAAAATTGAAAATTTTCTAAAATCGGGAAGTTATTGGTTTCACCCCGTTTTTCGAAAATCGAGTATTCATCAGATCTCGACGTTTTGAGGTCCTAGGAAACTTCCCTGACCACTCCCGAGAGGGTGTCACCCTGTCTTTATGTATGTGTGTGTGTGTGTGTGTATGTAAGTATGTGACCCGCTTATAACTTTTGAACGGCTTAACCGATTGTATCCTACCAAACGGCGTTCTAAAGCGTTCCATCAAACTAAGATTTCCTGAAAATTTCAACTAATTCGGACCGGTAGGTTCTGAGAAATTTCGAAAAAACTAAGAAATAAAACTTTTTCAAATCAGGTTTTTTTAAATAAATTTTAAATGGCTTTACCGATCAATTCCAAAATCTAATCAGCTTTTAACCTTGAAAAGTGACGTCGATCGCTACCAGTCCGGTCAAAATCGGTTAATTCGTTCGTGAGATATCGTGAACGAAAGAAAATAAAAAAAAGTTTTTCCTCAATTTCTCCGAAACTTTTCATCTGAAAATTTTTTGTTGTTGATTCTTTCAATGGACTTAATAAAACTGCATCGATTGCCGCAAATCGCATAAAAATCGGTTGATTCATTCAAAAGTTATGGCAGTTCAAAATTTCCAAAAATAGTGTTTGTTGTAATTAAACTTAGCGGGAAGTTACATGGATGGCCTTTAGGGTCAACCGTTTTCCAAATTTTTTTTTAAGTTGCCCGGACTAGTTCGTTACCGAAAAGAATGCAACAACCAGAAACATTTTGGCCGGAAATAAAATTATTTTTAGATTTTTCGTACAAGAAAGAAATTTGTTTAGAGTTTTATTTATAAAATCAAATAAAGGAGATTATTTGGCACTTTTAGTGTTTTACACGAACTGATAGCGCGTCTGGTTCCTCTTAAATCGATTAAAACATAAAATACCATAAAAATACCCAGTTCTAATCCACGTGGAGGATTTTACGAGCTGACCTGGAGCCTAAAGTGCAAACAAATCCTACCAATATATTTCGTATTCAGCGCCTTCGTGATTAGGCCAATTTCCCAAGTAGTTGATTGAAACCCTGAAACAGGTAAATTTAATTTTGTAAATTCGCTCAACTCGCGTCAGCTGTTCAGCTGCGCGATCAAATTATTTTCAAATCAGTTCATTACCCTATATAATTTTTCTAATTTTTACTTTCTCCCCCTATACCATAGTATATGGAGAAAGTATTGTATTCGTCAAAATTTTCGAGTTTGAGTTTTTGGTGGAAATATCCGTTTTGGGTCCCCCTGAACCTAAAAAAGTGGTTTTCGGAGTGATGTCTGTGTTTGTGTCTGTATGTGTGTCTGTGTGTCTGTGTGGATGTTATCAGACCTAGAGCCTAAACCAGTCGTCCGATTTTGATGAAATTTGGTGTGGAGGTACTAATCTACGGTATCTCCAGGCATTTTTTCATTTTTGTGAATTTTTTATTTTTAAGGGTAATTTTCCCATAAAAACCCTTAAAATAACAGAAAAATCAATTTTTCTAAAAAACTGCTCTAACGATTTTGATTAAAATTTTATAGTTTATTAGGGATCTAAAGTACTATAAACTGTAAAATTTTAATCAAAATCGTTCGAGCCGTTTTTGAGAAAAGTTGGTTTTTCCGTTATTATATGGATTTTTATGGGAAAACAACTTTAATACAAAATCACCTCTCCTACCCTACCCTACAAGTCACCGTGAATCTGTTTATTAATTTAAATATGTTTGTGAGAAAGTATGTGCCAGATCCTGGTACCGTTTATTTATCTTTATACAACAAATAAATATATTTCAAAATGAAATTTCGATTACATGAATTGTCTTTGTTTTGAGGAGTCGTGGAAACCTTTATAACTTGAAGTTTCTATTTTTAGCGAATTTCCATAGGAAAAACGAGCTATTGCAGTGGCCCTTATGGTAAGACCCAAGGTCAGGAGTAGCAAATGAGCACCGATGATGGTCCCCAGAACACGTTTTGGGGTGTCATTATATATATATGTATATATGTGTTCGCCCTCTAGCGGCCGCATTTTAAGTCCGATTTGGTTCAAATTTGGTACACGTGTTGGTTGTCTACGTCGCTCGGACGAGTTCGTTAGCCAAAAAAATCCAACAACCGGAAGCACGTCTTTTGACCGAAAGTAACTATTTTTTGAGATTTTTCCTACGAGAATGATTTTTTAGAGGTTTTTCTACAAATATAAATGTAGGATTATTCTGCACATTTAGATTTTTTACGCGACAGTGATTCGATCAAAACGTAAAATACCATGAAAGTACCCGGTTCAAAGCCATGTGGTGGATTTTACCGTAGGGTTGGTGTCCGAAGAACGCAATGTATTGTGTATTGAAGATACTCCCAATATGCGGAATGGCGTGCGAACCATTTTGCAGCCATTCAGCACCATCGTGAATAGACCCATTTCCCAAATTGTTGGATGAAACACTAAAACTTAATTTTGGAAATTTGCTCAACTCACGTCAGTGGTTCAGCTGCATGGTCGAATTATTTTATCTGTACGCCTAAGTGATCACTGGGATCAGAGCCAGATACCTACCACTTAAGCTCTCCCTTCTTCCTCTCTCTCATCAGTCTTAAATCCGTACAGTTCACGCGTATGGGGCAGTTCTTAGTTTATTAGCGAATTTCCATAAGAAAATGAGCTATTGCAGTGGCTCTTAAGGTGAGACCTAAGGTTGAGAGTGGTTAATGTGTTAATGAGGACCGATCATGGTCCAAAGAACACGTCTTGGGGTGTCATTAAACATTTTATATATGACAAATTTGGTACGCACTTGGTTTACTGAGTAGCTCAAAGAAGTTAACTAGCCAACAAATCTAACAACCGGAGTAAGTTTTTCGACAGGATGTAAAATATTTCTTTAGATTTTCGTAATAGAATGAAACTTTTTAGAATTTTGCCAAACAAGTAAATATAAGAGATTAGGTTGCACACTTCTTCATTTCGTTTACACGACCTTATAGGCCTTCTGATTCAACCAAAATGGATCAAAACTTAAAATTTAGTAAAAATACCCGGTTCCAAACCTGGTGAGGGATTTACTGTTGGATCGTATTTTGATCCGAACGAGAAAATTGTCGAGTTGAAATTCGCTCAACTCACGTCAGTGGTTCGGAATTATGTTAAAACATAACATAATTATTATCTACAACATAACCGCACTAGTTTTAATGAAAATGGCTCAGTGAAAGTTGTAGGCACGGTACAACTTTACACACCGCCTACACACACTTACTGCAACTAAATGTTATATCTCGTCATTGATGTATTTTACAATTTTCTGGATCATCGTACGTTTGTGGGAAAATAGTTTCAACTAAAATCCCGTCGTTCGTAGATAAATTAAACTAAAATTTCCGACTAAAATAAAAACTGCTACAAAGTACCATCATCGATCGGAAAAAGGTTTACGCAATGTATAAATATTTGAAATTGTTTTAATTAATTTAAATAAAGTATTATAAAAAAGCATTAGGCTTAACGCAGTAGCTCCGCACTCACCTCCCATTTCAGTAATAGGTTTTTAATGTACATTTGATAAGTGCACTTTGCGACCGTGTTCTGAACTATAGCCGAGCTGTAAAATATTTAAAATACATTTAGGTTTATGTTGACCTTCGTGCGATACATTAACTAATGCACAAACTATGGTATTAGTGCACGCATATTATCAGTGCCGAATATACAGGGGGACCGAAAATAACGTTCCAATTCAAAAGTTTGCAAAGTTATTTTGTGTTACAGATCTTTGCGTTTGCATTTGTTGAAGTAGACGTTAGTAAACTTTGATCGGTTAAATTTATGTTAGGCTGTCTGTTCTGTAATCTTCAGTCCAATCAAATGATCATTTCCTCCTTATAAGCGAATTTCCATAGGAAAGATGACCTATGTGTGACTGTTATGCTGAAACCTAAGGTCGGCAATAGTCAATAAGCACTGATCATGGTCCACAGAACACGTTTTGGGATGTCATTAATAATTATATGTTTATATGTGTTCGCACTCTAACGGCCGAACTTTAATCCGATTTGGTATTCATTTGGTACACACGTTGGACGTCTAAGTCGCTCGGACGAGTTCATTAGGCACAAAAAATCCAACAACCGGAAGTACACTTTTTGACTGAAAGTAACTATTTTTGGAGATTTTTCATAAAAGAATGTAACCTTTTTGGGGTTTTATCTAAACAAAATTAACATAGGATATTATTCTGCACTTTTTTTACACGACCTTATGGCTCGCTTGGTTCCACCAAAATCAATCAAACGTAAAATACCATAAAAGTACCCGGTCAAATCCACGTAGGGTATTTTACCGAGGGTTTATCTTCTGATATGAGGCCGACGGCCGAGTTTGTACTCTGCGAGCGAAGAGAAGCATTCCGTAACCCGACGCCGCAAGGTCGAGTTTTTCCTCTGCTAGTGGAACGAAGGAGTGCGTGAGTCGAAGCTGGTGGCTTAGGTGCAAACAAATTCTATTAATATGTTTTGTACACAATTCAGCGCCTTCATGAATAGATAAATTTCCAAAATAATTGGTTGAAACCTGAAAAAATATAAACTTAATTTTGGAAATTCGCTCAACTCACGTCAGCGGTTCAGCTGCGTGTTCAAATTATTTTTCACTTGCAATTATATGCATTTGCATGGTTCTCTTCTTTTTATTTATGGTGCAATTTTATACTACTTATCCATTTTGAAGTGAGACTTTCTTAGAGGATTTCTTGCCTTCCAAAATTAAAATGATAATAATTTAAGACAGCCTCAGCGTACCGATAAAAGAAAATGTCTCTTTTTTATATACAGTACATTATATATATATACAAATGAATGTTTGCTTCTTTGTCCTTTATAAACTAAAAAACTAGTTAACCGATTTCACTAAATATTTCACAATTTATCCATTTGGTTGTCAGGAGTGTTCAGACGTTAAAATTACTACATTATAAGGTTGAAATGGGGTTGCTACACCTGTACAGTAAATGTAAGTTAAACTATCTTCCTACAAGCTATAAACCAAAAATTATGAAATATTATTTTTAAGTCATATCAAACACCACTTGCAATTTGATTAATTAAGTCAAAGGGATGAAATGGAATAATTACCCTTAAATTTAAATAATACTACATACACCGATTTTTTTATATGCTCAAAAACACTCAACCAATTTCACTTTAAATTTAACAATTTCTACATATTAATATCAGAATTGTTTAGGACAGGATGGCATTTCACGAAGCGAAGCAGTCCATAAACCGAGCCAACAAAGTCAAGTTGCAAACTCGCAAAGCAGTTTATTTACGCTTCGAGAGGAACGAAGCAAGAAACTCTACTAATATATTTGGTCCACGGAGGCAGTTATTCAGTGCCTTCCTGAGTAGACCAATTTCCCAAATAGATTTTTGAACCCCTAAAACATAGGATATAAACTTAATTTTAGAAATTCGCTCAACCCAGCTGTTAAGCTGGTTGATCGAATTAAATTAACATTAAGAATATTAATAATTATTAAAATTACTTAGTGTTAGCTGTGAACACTCATTAAAACGTTTAAATAAAAATGATCAACTTCTATAAAAGCAAGTGTACGAGCGTACGTACGTGAGTAACATATAATACAACAGCTGATTTCACCCATCATATGTAAACCCAGTGTAGATTATAGTTTGAGGTTATGTTTACAACTTCAATCATTATAATTTCTTGTGAAATTGTTTTTTTTTTTTTAATACGAGTTATAGAACTAAAGAATGCTATAATATACGTTATAATATTTGCTTTGAGGTTATAAACTATACCTTAATACAACCTTTTATCATCAATATATTTGTTTATAAAAATTTAAAGAAGAGATAGGCCTACCTATTCGTTTAACAGCTGGTTTCACCCATCAGCTGTAATATTTAAACAAACTCAGTGTTTGGAGTTATGTATAGTTTGGGGTTATGTTTAGGTAGGCCTAGATAAGTAGGCCTTAATGTTGTTTGTAAATAGTTTGTTTTTTAAATTGTGTATTTCTGATGTGTATCTAAAAATCAGCCTGTGATTTTTCACGGGGGCTTACTAGTTAATTAATAAAATAGTTTGATCAAGCAGATGAATCGCTAACGCGAGTTGCGCGAATTTCTGAAATTAGGTTTATATGTTATAGGGAACTCAAGAAGGCTCTTAACACGTTCACTGCTACGCAAATTTCGTATTTCCAATGGTACGAGCTAACCTTTAATCTATACATATAAAAGGCTGTAACGGATATATTGGTAGACACCAATATTCCCAAAGTCTAAAATAATTAAAATAATTAAAATAAAACAAATTATAGAATGATTCTAAGATTCAAAGTAGGCCTAAGTTAGTTAAGAAGAAATCTTTGCTCTGGACACAGTTAAAAGATTACAGCTGATACTAGTAACACACGTGTAAACTATTAGGTTACGTTCCCAGACATTTTAATCAAGTCAGCAGCATTAGAACAACTTGCTCTGAAACAAGTGAAAAGGTTCATATTACATTTCACACAGCTTTAGCGAACAATGCAGAATATCATGAGAAGGCTTTTACAAGAATTTACAGATAGACAAATTTTTAGAAAAATGAAAGTCCAATAGGGAGATGAGTAAAAAATCTTTAGCCAATGACAAACGGTTTTTCAAAAGGACGCGGTAGCAGGAGTAGGGCAAGAGCGAGAAAAGCGAGGTCTTCTTCTAACATTTTTTGAACGGGCAAGACCTAAAAGCCCGCTTCACACCACAATGTATATTTCAACCTAAAACCCGCTATAAAAAGACTAAGTACATTTTACCTTAAAATACAAAAATTCATTTAAAATCAATCATCAAATTTAATAAGAGTCAATCATCAAGTCGAACTCACTAAGTGAAAATCATCAATCAGTTTAAAATCAATCACCAATTTCAAAAGGCATCGCAGGAACCAGTGGATAAATAGTGTTCAGTGAATGTGCGAATATAGATAAATTAATATCAATAAAGTGTTAAATAAAATAATCAATAAAATATATAGTATCAGTTTAAAAGTGAGTGAAAGGAAAAATCAAAAATATGCCATGTAAGTAAATTAAAAAAATTTCAATTTATGTTAAGACAGATCTCGAGGTTAAGCAAATTTAAATAAAATCAAAATCATATCCAGATAATTAAAATAAAATCATAAACAAATTTTAAATGGAATAATATAAATGTAATAAAATAAATTCATAGCTTTAGAGCAACAATAACTAAGCAATTTGGTCGGGTCTTCTTTATAGAGAATTAGCTGCCAAGGATTTAATAATACCTAATAAGCAATTGAAAGGAGATTCCGATTCAATTAAAAAGGTTAGACACTGCTGTTTAGGATAAGGTTTTAAAGTAAGGAATTATGTCAACTTAATTATCAAACTTTTAATTTCAAATATTTTATACGATGTTTAGTTGTTAGCCTATTTTAATAAAGGATAAGTTATATATATTAAATATTAAGGAGCCTGCATAGTAATTGAATAGTACAGACTCCCTTAACAACATTATAGATTACGAATAATAATTATCAAAATATCCTGGTAAAATTAGTTTAGTAGATTCAGCAACTTATTATGAAGTAAAGTTTAGAGGAAGAGACGATGATTTGAGAAATTAAACATTAAGAAATTGTATATTAATAATTTGTACATTTCTTAAGAACAAATTTCAATAATTAAGTATCATGTTAATTCAAGTTTTTTTTTCAATAAATCAATTTTAAAAAAATTCTAAATGTTATTAATGTAGAAAAGGTGTAGTCATTAAATTAATCATATGTCATGTACAATATCTTATTATCAATTATACATTTAATTCAAACCATCAAACGTCTCTGAAGTTATTTCAACCAATTAGTCTCTCAAGCCAAGCATAGATTGATTCGTAAATCGAATCTGGTGGAGCCCCCATATAAAAATAAACCTTACAGAATAAAGTCGCCCAAATCAAAATAGTAACCTTACATGGTGGAGGCGCTAAATTTAAAATAAGCTAATTGGGTGAATATAATTGCGGAGACTAGTAATACATTGTGTATAGCATAAGGGTTAGAAAAATAAGAAAAACAAATATCTGGTATATGATTTCGATTTTATTGAGAAATGATTTTAAGTAGTAATAAATTAATTTAATAAACACTAACATTTACAAATATAACAAAGGAAAGATAATAAACATACACGAATAAATAAATTTT
>JAGFPH010008452.1:7341-20616 GCA_018207615.1 Philaenus spumarius
TAGTTTGACTATTGTAGTTCGTGCATCACTGAAGATGGCGACTTTGTCGTTGAAACGCGTTTGAGTTAATAAACGTATTAGTTGTGAGATTTTGTGTTCTAAGTTTATTCTATCAAGTACATCTTCTCACAAGTCAAGCTCAATATTTATTTATAACTTCTAGGCAGTAAAATGAAAGAATTCTAGGTCTACAATAATTATAATGGCTAGTACTGTTTTGTTTCAAAATGTATTACCTTTTCTAATGCGATTTCAAGATTATATTTTTAATACATTCTTAACATTTGAGTATTTATTTTTTGAAAAATTATCCTTTATATTTGATTGCATAAATTAAGTAAAATGTACGTGATAATATGTTTTGTTTTGTTCTGTTTTTACAGTTTTAGAAATGATAAATTTCCATAAAGTTTTAGAAATTATCAATTTAGTTGAAAAAATACCTAAATACATCTGTATCATCAAAAACATTAAGAGAAAAGCTTTTACAGCTTAATCAACTGCTGTAAATTGCTTTTACAGAAATATTAACCGATTTTAAGCACTAAAATTAAATTGACAAAAAATAAAATGACTAAATTATTAATTAAAACGACAAGTCTGGCTCATGTCCGATTTAATATTTGTAAGTTTCGAGGGATTTTGCATATATCGAGAAAATTGTGTAAATGAATGTTTTCTTTTCAAAAAATACATATGAGGCGTACTATACATATCATTATTTTTATTGTTAACATTAGGTAAAAATAAGTGCCAGATTCTTGTTCAGCATCCCAAAAAACTAAAGGAAAATGAGTTTTACGAAAATCGGTAAAGGAATGAAGAACTTACTATAGTTTGCATATCGGCTATTGTATAGAGAAGTAAAACATTAAACCAATAAACAATATAATATTACTATGCAGTAAACAATAAACGACCCTCCCTCAACTATGAATAGATAGCAGGTAGAAGGGTAGGCAAGGCCGGGGTAGATGACCGGGTGCTGTTATAAAAGCGAGCGAGTAAGACTGGCCGCTTTAAAACGTACGGTAGGGGAAACTACTTACTTCCCCTTATTTTGAGGTGATAATTTCATCAGAGACCATCATATTCCAATTATAGAGGTCTATAATAATTTATAAAACATAAGAAAATACTGATCCAGCGTTATACAACGTTTGTAAACTGTGTCTCATCAAGATGGTCCGGACCATCAAACTATAACTAGGACCATCACCTTCTAAAGGACCATCACTGTCTGCACAGATACACACGAAGGACCATCACATTCCGGGTTTTTATACATATAAATTTGTGTAGTATATTCTTAAGTGGCATAAAAACCATTTTGCAATTTGATTACTTAAGTCAATGTCAAGGAGGTCAGGACCGGGATTTGAATTTAAATCCTTTTAACGCGTTCACTGCTACGGACGCACATGTGAGCTCGACACTGAACACTATGAGAAGCGGCCGACGTACAATGCATTTCACGATAACCTCATCTTGGTGAGAATTTTCAATACACAGAGCATTGCGTGCTTCGCACGCCAACCCGTATTGGGAGAATTTTCGATACACAGAGCATTGCGTGCTTCGCACGCTAACCCCCGTATTGGGAGAATTTTCAATACACAGAGCATTGCGTGCTTCGCACGCCAACCCGTATTGGGAGAATTTTCAATACACAATGCATTGCGTGCTTCGCACGCCAACCCCAGTACTGGGATAATTTTCAATACACAATTAATTGCTTGCTTCACACGTCAACCCCCGTATGGGACTATTTTCAATACACAATGCATTGCGTGATTCGCACGCCAACCATCTAGACGACCTTATGTAGCCCGTCTAGTATAGAAATAAAAACCCTCTACCCTAATAAATCCTTATTCCAGTGAAAATATATTAATATTATACTAATCTAATTGCATTTGCTTCATCAGAGTCGCTTCGAGGTTTGTGAGCGAAGCTATCAAGTTGGCAACCCCTCTCTTAATTTATAAATTATTAAAGTAAGTTTTTTAAATATAGTAAGAGTAAACATTAAAATGGTAGTTTAGTCATGCAGTTAGTTTATACCTGTCTTATTTTTTTTCTAAAAGACTTTTAATTTGGAACTAAACAAATATTTTTTTAAGTTTTCATTTGTAGTTAAACTAGAAAGCTAATTATACATTTTAAAATAAACTAAACAAATTTTTGAAACTTGAAGAAGCATACAACAGATTTCGGTTTACAATATAAAGCTATTTTAAGTTTCATAAAAACTAACTAGTTCATAATTAGTTTTCCGCCCTTTTGAACTGATTATTTTGAAACTTTTGTCGAGAAGGTGGTTACCAACTTTGCCGGGGATGGAGGTTTAGTTGAAAAGCTATGTTCACCTTCACATCTAGTACAGAAATGATAACGATGTTGAAACCAAATTTTATTCTTATTCATTTATTTCATTTTCATGTCATTTAAAATGTCTTTAACACTTAGTAATGAGCCTATATTATTCAAGAAAGTCCAAATATTAGCAACGAGGGAACGACTCTTCAAAGAGGTTCAGTATTTTCTGAGATTATTCGGAACATCCTCGGAAATAAATAAACAAACGAAATTTACCATTTTCTGATGTTATTGTTGACGTATAAATAAATGGAAATAATGTGTTTGTGTATTTATTCTTAAGAAATATGATTTAAACAGCAAGCATACTTTTAGCGAATTATATAGACATGACTCAATTGTTATAACAAACACTACCTTACAGGTGTTTTATTTAGTACTTAGTTTATAAATTATTACTTAGAACCTATAAAGAAATTCGATTCACTACGATGCGACTTACTGATAAAAAATATAGACCGACTTAATAAAAAAAATATTGCTAACAAATTTGTAAAGTGGACACATTTCTTGCTTTATTTATAAGTGGTAACACATTCCATTTGCAGTCATTATACACGCCATTACGTTTTTTCTATTAAAGCGACAAATTAAAGCGGATTTATACGGAACCAAGCCGTGTTAGGAAATTAAATTTCATTAAATACTTCATTCCTGCGAGGTATTAAAGGATGCGTGGAAAGACTTGAAATCAACCATGGCTCGCTTAGCCTGCCACCCGTATAATCTAAGTTATTTTAATGTTGTTTTTATTAATGCCTGCTTGTTTCTTGTAAGCTTGAGTTAGAGTTATGAGGTTTTTGATTTTACGAAGGAAAGAACTTGTGAAAAGAACCAACCAAGCCTAATATTGAAAGCAATTTTAAAATGAGAAGACTTCGTCTCAGTATGATCACGGTACTTCAAAGTACAAAAAGTAAATTTTAAGTCTCAAATATTTTTATTCTGTGCCTAAATGGCGGCACCTACACTCTACTCAACTTTATAATGTTTCAAAGGTAATTTCTCCCTGACTTGGCAAGCTAATTCTACTAACAACATTACTAAGCAAATTCTTCTTCTTCCTAAAATTAGATAAATTGTTGCTGACACACGACTTTTCAACGCTTACATTGGTCGAGTATTATGTTAATCAATTAAGATTGCTCGAAAAGAAATAATTATTAAATTACTAAATTCAAGTTTTTTTTAAAAACAATGATTGATTTTACAATTGTATTGTAAAATTCAAATGTATTGTAGAAATAAGTGTACTTTACCAATTGCTATATATATCGGCTTGAATCCTGGATCTTGGCCTCGCCCTGGTGCGATGGGCCGGGGGTGTGGGGAAAAAACATTTCTCACACCGCTTCTTAATTAATGTGTTTCATCCTTCAAACGAACTAGTGGACGTTTACCTCACCCTTAACACGTTCACTGCTAAGCAAAGTTCGTATTTCCTGTGCTATGAGCTGACCTTTTGTTTTTTATATTTATAGCCTAAATGAGTAGAAATTGTTTCATTTTTTATTTTTTAACCTTCCTACGCAATAATCACTAAGATTTTAAAGCCAACGCACATGAGCGTCCATAGAACATAGGCTTAAAATTGGCGTGCGAAGCACGCAATGCATTGCGTATTGAAAACACTCCCAATACGGGGGTTGGCGTACAATGCACTCAGTCGGCCGCTTCTCATAGTGTTCAGTGTCAAGCTCACATGTGCGTCCTTAGCAGTGAACGTGTTAAACAGAGATGTACCGGGTACTGATGATTTTAGTCAGGTTAGTAGCGGTTGGCTCAAGTGCCAGCATTCGTGCCGGTATTTGTGCACTGTGTAAGATCGTTCACAAGGGGTGCCTTCAAACACTCGATAATCTATTTCGCAGTGGGAGGAGCCAATCCCTGCCATCATCAAACTCGTCTGTGACACACCCCCAGCATGACATCAAAGGGATAGGTTAGGTTAGGTTAGGTAGTCTTCGATCATGGGAATCCTTTTCGTTGTCTGTTATTGGTCAATTTCTTTGAAAGAATGGTGTCTACTATCGAGTGTTTGATCCTTCGCGTGGTTGAGACATCTAATATTCACACTATATACCAAATGCGCTATCTAGCAATCGAATGGATCTCGTTCACAATGCACATGTAATAATGCCATGGGAAATATTTTCAGCGACTCTACTTTGTATTCCTGCTGAATCATGAACTAGATACTGGGATCAACTTTCATTTTTCAATTATTTGTTCTCCTTTAAACTTTATTTGATTTAATTAAACTGTCTGATCAATGTAGACAACTTAATTAGATTATAATTTAATGTAACTTGTTAATTTTTAATTGCCATTTATATAATTTAACTTAGGAATTGTAATAATAAATTAAACTTTTGATGTTCGTCAAGTATGTGTTTCACATATTTTAAATTGAATTACCTCTTACTGAACAGGGACAGGTAAGCATCGAGTGGACTAGTCCATGATCACAATTATTGGCAATGATGAGGAAGATGGCCGCTAACCTGTACCTGTATACGAAGTATTCCATATACTCTGTTCGTATACATTTCCCAAATTGATTTCGAAAAACCATGAGACGATTTGGTGAGAGTTGGGTGCATTGTCCAGTCTACGAAAATGCTAAAGGTTCTTTTTAGACTCTGTTCAGAGAAAGTTCTGAGGCATACCTACGGAAAGTGGTTGGATTACTGACTGTTATTATCAGCGACCAAGATTGGTAATTTCGCACAAGGCTTGAAGCCGATTCACCTATGAGTGGTGGGGATGAAAACGTCTGACTCCGCTACTTCCGAGCGTCAGTGTTATTGTAATTACGGTTAGCAACGTTGTGATTTAAGATGCAGATTTTGGGTTTTTTAAGTGAAAAAATTAAGAAAAAAGGTTTTTGTAGGTTTGCAGACTAGTTTTTATAGTATTTCAGTAAATAATTAGTATGATTAGTAATTATTAGTTTGATTGGAATTATATTTTTAATTTTCTTTGATTTCTTCTAAATTCGCAATTTTGTTTATTTAACGAATATTTTTGTGAGTGAAGTTAACAACATTACGATTTAAGGGTCTGCTGTAGTGGCGGCCATCTTGGATTTTTATCTCATAAGAGCAATGTTAAATTTCAAATCATTTATTTCGTTTATTTTTTATCATAAAATTGTTTGCAATTTAACATCACAATACGCATCCATCTTGCAATTTAGTTTTTTTTAAATGCTTTTAATTTGTTATGTAATTGTCATTTTGTAAGTACAAAGTTCGATTTTTTTTCCTAACACAATAAAATATTAATGATGAAAAATAATTTGCAAGCCGGATCCGAAATTTTATAAAGAATATTCAGTTTTTTTTTCAACACTCAATTACAAAAGATAGACTTATAAAATGGTTTGAAATGAGGCAATGTCAAAGCGTTCATCTGCAAGAAATTGCACTGTTTAGATAGGGATATAGTGAGAACCGCTTTCGTTTCCGGTTGATTTCTCGTTTACTGGAGCAGACCCTTAAGATGGATATTGTGGTTTTATTTTTTATTCTAGGGCAAGGATTGTTTTATAGTTGCAAAATGTTGTTTTATTTCAAAATCGTATAACTCACTCAGTTTCCTTATTGTTATTGTTCTTATTATACAACTTTAATATATTAACAATTTTTATTGAATTAAAATTACTCGGACAATATATGTATGGTACAATATAGTGATAGAACAAGCAATAGCGCTATAATTTAATGACAAGTCTTGTAGATACAGTAGATTAGCGATGGTGTTGTCAGCGCGCTGATTCACAAAACAATCAAACCAACTCGTCACTATACCACAGCCTACAGGCTAAACTAAGCATTTTACAAAGGAATGTAAATAATAATTTTTTCTTATTTAGTTGATTTCCAACAACTTTTACTCTTTGACAAATCACCTGCCCAATAAATACAAAACATTCTCGCTATGACTAAATTGCATGTCATATATCTAAACACAACGTTGACTTTATTCGTTTTATATTTTTTCCCGCTGCATAAAATATATTTTTCAATTTTTGTTTCAGCACGGTCATAGTGTTTTAAGCAATATTTTAAAATTTCAGAATTTTATCTCAACACTAAGTGTGTGTTCAAACGGTGTTAATGAAACGCGGCGAATTAAAATGTGTACCGGCCGCGGACAGGGAATCCGGTGTTTTCACCTATGAGTGGGCGAGGTCGGCGTTAACTCCCGTAATGCGTTGTGCATGGGCATTGCCAGTCTATAGTATTCCTTGGTCGCTGGGTATTACGTAGGGACCTTTCTTATCAAAGACAACTTGATTATGTCATGAGAATATCATATACTTGTTACAATGACTTAAACCCCACCAAGAATATTTTAACTTAACTTTAATTCCAATAACAGATAAATAGAATATTATGTACAGTGATCTACTAACATGTTCAGCAACAATAAGCTTCAATAGTTTTACATCTTATGAATATCTTTACGGGCAAAACTGAGTTCGAACAATGTATTAATTTCCTAAAATTCTCTATACGTTTATCACTCAAATAAATAATTACTTAAATTATAAAACAAACAAAAACCGATTATACTCAAACTCAGTACAAAAACAATTGCCCCAAATATTCACAAGAAATACGCCCTCACCATATCTTGTCCTCGTGGCTTCTTCCGGTCAGAGCGCCTTGCCTCGATGTCCCCTTCGGCCTGTTCCACACAAAAAGCCTCCTCTCGAATTTATTCCCCTTCTATGACATTCTGTCCCAATTCATTTTTACTCGTCTAGTTCAGTCGTTGGTTTAGTACAAAATGCAAATATGCGATTTGACTTCATAGCGTGTTACACCGTGTTAATAAAACTCTAATAATTACCTAAATATGAATTAACTCTCAACAAGTTATGAAGAGTTATGGCTCTAGAACATAGATTCCCAATCTTTTTTTGGATCATTTCCCCCTTTAAAAGAGAGCAAACATGTCGACGCCCCTTAGTCCCTAGCCTAGCCCGTAGCTGTTAATTTTATATGAAATGTTAAAATATTGTTGCATATTATCTGTACTTAATTTATCTGTTTACTATCTATTAAAAATCATAAAGCAGGAAATAATAAAACGACAACCAAAAGTACAGTTTGCCACCAGTAGGGTTAAACATATTTATTTACGCGATAACTATAACATAATTTACATAGCTAGATAAAACATTTATTCATGAAAACTTGTATTTTCGAAGTATTTTATTATATTAAAAAATAAATAATAAATGTATATAACTTATTTGACCACCACTATTGTCTGCCACAATGCCCCCAACCCATTTGCCTCTTTATTAGCTACCGCCTCCATGGAAGGATCCGGAGCCCACTGGGGGCGGTATCGGGGGCGTTGGGAATCTATGCTCTGGAACCTTACCAATCAGATGGATAAATGAAAACGGATTACATACATTATTTCAAATTTAATAATGTTTATGTACATAAGATATGTATTTACGAAATTATGTATCGTATTAGATAATTTAATTGTTTCGTTCTATCATATAGAAGCCGGTTTTGTAGGGGTTTCCGCCCACTTTGTTTTAATCAAAGCCAACGTGAAAGTAACACAAAATTGCTCAACTAGAAAGCTATGCACGAACATTATTGTCGCTCGTTATGCAGCCAACGTTCACCCATATACATAAAATCAATAAACCAAATATAAGCCATATTTCATTCATTTATTTAATACAATTGTTGAGTGAACGCCGCGCCTTAACACGGTTCCAAGGCCGTTTGAACGCGCCTGAAAAGTAGTTCCTTTAAGGTTATACCACACTACCGCCTTCGCACACTGTTATATAACTACATATCCTATAAATCGATAACAATGTCTAATTGATTATCATAGCACCATGTGAACTGTCTTTAACTGTCTATATATCGGACTGTAACCAATTGCTTCATAAGTGTTACGTTCATTGCTCCAGTTTCTTAATTTACTCCAGATACGTTTCTGGTTAAACAGCGGATGCGAGGACATTGCGCAACCTATATATAGTAGGAATTTACCTCTAGAACGCAATAATAATGTTATACTTGTAACGTCCATAATTAGATTACCGTAGGCAGGCCCTTATAGTACCAGTTATTAACTTCTTTGGATACCTATGTTTTCTTCTTTGCGAGGGTTAGTAAATTACTTAAACTTTACTACTGGGAATGAAGAACCTTTTTCATCTCGATTTGAAAGTCACATAATTAATAACAGAAGGGGTTTAAAGAGACGATGTAGTCATATTTTTAACCATGGTTGGTTGATAGGCGGAACAACAATTTCTCATTGACTTATTTCGTCAGTGGTTTCTAGTAATAGATTGAAATTTTATTCAATTCACTTTAATTACCGAATTCCAGTTTTATTTAGCACAAATCTAGAACAGACAACCATAGTTTGTTTTTACAGTATCATAATATAAATTTCTAAGTAGATGGGAGTAAAAATAGTTGATCACGAAGCAGAAATAAACTGTAATACCTTTACTGAAACTTTAAAAATTGAGTGCTAAAATTTACTATTTAATATCGTTCAGATTAGTTATAAATGGTGTAATAACAGGACGACATTTAAATTGAAAGTTGATCATAAACGTATTTTAAATGAACAGAAGATACCACAGTGTTCCGCTTAACCTAACATGCTTGCAAATGTGTATGAGTTTTTAGTGGGTGTGGCAATGTGTGTTCGGTGCTGGGAAGGAGGGTAGGAAGGGGGGGGCTATGATGATGGAAGCTTTCAACAAGTGTATGGGGGTATGCGGTGTTGAGAAGCTTTGAGCAAGGGTGGGATGGGTGTACGGTGTTGGGCAGCTTTCTGCAAGGGTGACGGTATAGGGTGTTGGGAAGCTTTCGACAAGGATATAGGGTGTATGGTGCTGGGAAACTTTCAGCAAGGGTGCGGTGTACGGTGCTGGAAAGCATTCAGCAAGGGTGGTGGGTCTACGGAAGGGTGGTAGGGTGTACGGTACTGGAAAGCATTCAGCATGGGTGGTGGGTCTACGGAAGGGTGGTAGGGTGTATGGTGCCGGAAAGCTTTCAGCAAGGGTGGTGGGTGTACGGTGCCGGGAAGCTTTCAGCAAGGGTGGTGGGGTGTACGGTGCCGGAAAGCTTTCAGCAAGGGTGGTGGGGTGTACGATGCCGGGAAGCTTTCAGCAAGGGTGGTGGGGTGTACGGTGCCGGAAAGCTTTCAGCAAGGGTAGTGGGTGTACGGTGCCGGAAAGCTTTCAGCAAGGGTGGTGGGGTGTACGGTGTCGGGAATCTTTCAGCAAGGGTGGTGGGGTGTACGGTGCCGGGAAGCTTTCAGCATGGGTTGTGGGATGTACGGAGCTGGAAAGGTTTCAGCAAGGGAGGTGGGGTGTACGGTACTGGGAAGCTTTCAGCAAGGGTGTTAGGGTGTACGGTGCTTGAAAGCTTTCAGCAAGGGTGGTGGGGTGTACGGTGCTTGAAAGCTTTCAGCAAGGATGTTAGGGTGTACGGAGCTCGAAAGGTTTCAGCAAGGGTGGTGGGGTGTACGGTGCTTGAAACCTTTCAGCAAGGGTGGTGGGGTGTACGATGCTTGAAAGCTTTCAGCAAGGGTGTTAGGGTGTACGGAGCTGGAAAGGTTTCTGCAAGAGTGGTGGGGTGTACGGTGCTTGAAAGCTTTTAGCAGGGGTGGTGGGGTGTACGGTGCTGGAAAGCATTCAGCAAGGGTGGTGGGTCTACGGAACGGTGGTAGGGTGTACGGTACTGGAAAGCTTTCAGCATAGTTTAATTGGTAACAACTCTGAAATTGACATTGTGCATCCTCATTTCGTAACTTGTGTGAAAATATTTTACTTGGTAATACCTCTGAAATAGACATTATGCTTCATAATTTATTTATTTATTATTTATTTATTTATTGCTCACAATCTTTCAACCTTATTCAACTTCGTGGCTCAGCTTTCCAGCCATTTAGCCTTATATATATCCCTTTCCCATAGCAAAATAACATTCTTAAAATAACTAATAACAACACAACAAAACTTGATTAACTTAATAACTTAATTTAACAACTATTTCACTTCTCACAATTTAACGATTTCTATAAATAAATTATATACATATTAACAATTTTAAATAATTTTATAAATAATAATTATGTACAAACGACAACATTTATCTCTATCCCGTTATCCGCTAACTTATCCACCTCATTCCATTTCTTTCTAATTATCGCCATGAACAACCCTACGTCCTTTAGAACCTTATCGTCATTGCTTCTACCAATAAATAAATAATTATTCTCCTCAGACATCCATGATTTTAAATGATTGCCAATTAATTTAGAACGTAATTTCTTTAATTTGTTGCAATTTAGTAATAAATGTTGTGCTGAAATATTACCCCCGCATAGCCGGCATGCTTTCCCTTCCACATTCCCTCCCCTTAGCTTCCAAACTCCCATCCTCCACCAAGCTATTCCCCCTCTCTCTCTCTTTCCCATATTCAAATACTTTGCCCTCCCAAAATCTCCCATTACTTTAACAAAATTTTCCAGCGACGATTTTTCCCACATTTGAGTTGCCAAAGTTTGTGTCTCTATATTTGTAAATTTATTCTTAATCTGCTTTTTTATGAATTTTATTTTTAAATCAGAATTTTGCAATATCCATTCGAGGCCTATTTCCTCCATCTTTTTCTCTAATTTCCCTAACCAACACGTGCTTTTTAGCTCAATTTGATATTGGAAGCATATCTGTTGTAAAACTCCACATTTCCCGTCCCTTAGCTTAACCCATAACTCCATACTCTTACATAATAAATCAGCCTGAACCGGAAGAATGCCTAGTTCCCATCTCGCTGCACAATTCGCAGCGCTTCTAGGCACATTCATCGCAGCCTTAGCAAAATCATTTTGAATTGTTTCCAGCTCCCTAACATTAGTTTCGCAACTCCATATTTCCCCTCCATATAAATACACCGATTTTACTGAAGAATTAAATAAGGTTTTCAATAGCGCCAAACTTATATTTGGTAATTTTTTTATTATTTTATTCATTGTTATAAACGCTGTCTTACCCTTTCCCTTTGCCATAGTTATATGATGGTTCCAAGCGCCATTGCTACTTAGCCAAAACCCTAAATATTTTGTTTGTTTACTTACTTTCATTTCTTGACCCCCATAGTGCCATCGTTCTGCTCTCGCTGGTTTCCCCCCTTTTTTTGAAAACTACTATCTGGCTTTTCTCTACATTTACTTTTAAACCCCACGATTTACAATAATTTCCCAGTACACTTAGACCCCTCTGCAAACCGACTACTGACATCGAAGGTATAACAACATCATCAGCAAATAGCAGAATGGGTATCTCCGTTCCCTTTATAGACTGAGGGTGCGTGCCACCCTCAAGAATGTCTTCTGCTAGATCATATATAAACAATAAAAATAATATAGGCGATATTGTGCATCCTTGCCTAACCCCAACGTTACTTTCAATTTTCCCGCTTGTTGACCCCTGTGTTGACCTAATATTTAACTCTACACTTTGATATATATTAATTAGTTTATTAATCATACTCGCCGACATCCCTTTCCGTTTTAATTTATGCCACATTGCCATACGAGATATTCTGTCAAATGCCTTCTCAAAGTCAATAAAAGCAGTATACAGTTTCCCTCTTTTTCGTTTTAAAGATTTCTCTATTATAGTTTGTAAAACAAACACATTATGAGCCGTGCTTCTCCCCGCCCTAAACCCAGCTTGGTATGGTGAAATTCTGCTATAGACCTCAGCCCATTTGGTAATTCTGGCCGCCATTATTTTTGTGTACACTTTGCTTAAGCTAGGCAAAAGATTTATACCTCTATAATTCTCCGGTTTATTAATACTCCCTTTATTTTTATAAATTGGACACAACAACCCGCTTCTCCAAACACTCGGAAATTTATTTTCACCGAAACTGTTAAATAGTTTCAATAACATATCTAAGTTTTCGTCAGAAGATGCGAACTCTTTCCACGCCTCGGCCGGTAAACCGTCAACGCCTGCTGTTTTTTTCGATTTTAGTTTTTTACATGCATCTTTAATCTCCCGTTTCGATATAATATCGTCTAATACCGGTATGACTACAGGTAATCTACCATCTAAGTTTAATTCTCTTACCGTACTTTCCCAAGTATCTGCCCCCCCTAATAAATTAGAAAAATATGTTATCCAATCGAGCACGGAGATATTATCTGGCTTATAGTTTTTCTTTCCCGCAATACGTTTCAATAATTCCCATACCTTAGAAGGATCATTTTCCGCTATCGCCGAATTAATAACAGCTGATTGTTTATCTCGCCAAATATTTTTTGCTCGAGTGATTTCACCTTTGTACTTCCTCCGTTGCTGAGATAAGTTATCTTTATTATAAAATGTTTTGGACTTTAGAAACTTACGTAATGCCGTATTTACATTTTGTCTAGCCTGAGCACACTCAGAATTGAACCATTCACCCGTGTTATCACTTCGCCCTCTCTTCCCCCCCTCATAGCAATGCATTCCTCTGCAAGCCCTTCTTATCAGTTTATATAGAATATCGACTGCCTGATCAATTAAATTTACATCTATATAATAATGAATCCCTACTTTGAACAAACTAGCGGTATTGTCGTTTGTATTACATACAAATTCCTGTTTAAGTAAATGATTCCATTTAAAACATCTCACACCACTATTTGTCTCTTTTGAGCTTATTTGACTATTTTGCATATATTTAGGACATGTAATAGACAATTCCAGAGACAGAGCTTCATAATTTCGTAAGTTGTATTAAAATAGTTTAATTAGTAATACCTCTGAAATTGATATCGTGCTTCTTCATTTCGTAAATTGTATTAAAATTGTTTAATTCAATAATGATTACT
>JAGFPH010008453.1:0-10876 GCA_018207615.1 Philaenus spumarius
TGATATCTGAGAAGACTTGGTCGAGAAGTCTGGTCAAAACTTGGGCAGAGCACATTAATCATCTACGTGAAGTTCTTTCTCGATTGCGACAGGCGAGACTTACGGTTAACCCCGATAAGGTTCATTTTGCCGTGAAAGAGATAAGTTTCCTTGGTCACATAGTTTCGGCCAGTGGCGTGCAAATTGACCCCGATAGAACCAAGGCCATCCGAACATTTCCTAGACCCACCAATCCAAAGGCCGTGTCACGCTTTATTGGAATGGTTAATTTTTTTTCAAAATTTATTCCTGATTTCGCTGAACACGCCGCTCCTCTAAATCTGCTTAGGCGGAAAGGGCAAAAGTTCGTTTGGAATAAAGAGCAAGACATTGCTTTCGAACATCTGAGAAATGCCATCATACAACCTCCCGTCCTTCGAATGGCAAACTTCGAAAAACCTTTTGTCCTCCAAACGGACGCAAGTTCGTGCGCCTTAGGAGCAGTCCTACTCCAAGAAATTGACGGTGTGCGTCAACCTATCGCCTATGCTTCCCGCACCTTAACACCTGCGGAAAGAAAAGCCTCATCTGCGTATGAGTCAGAATGTCTGGCCGTGGTATTTGGAGTAGAGAAGTTCAGACAATATCTCGAGCATCGCGAGTTTCTGCTAGAAACGGATAATCAAGCGCTTTCCTGGCTTCTAGCCCGTCCCAGACAGTTAGGCAAAATGGGACGATGGATAGCCAAATTAACCTCCCTAAAATTTCAAGTGGCACACATCAGGGGTACCCAAAACGTGATAGCAGATTCCCTTTCTAGGATGTTTGAAGTAGAAAAGTCTCCAGAACAGATTCCTCCTTCAGAGGATCCCGTAATTTGCAATAGCCTTTTAACCAATTTTCCTTTAGCTTTCCAGGACATTGGCGTGCAACAGCGCGCTGATGCTTACCTAAACCCCATTATATTAGATCTGGAAGCAGGTGCAACTTCCAGTCGTTTTTGTCTTAATAAAGGGACCCTTTGCCTCAAGAACCACAGAGGTATCCCTATCAAAGTTTACGTTCCCCGATCTTTAATAGACCTGGTTATCAATTATTACCACGACTCCCCAGTAGGAGGTCATCTAGGTATCTTCAAAACCAAATTCAAAGTGAGAGAATTTTTCTTCTTTCCCACACTCTCACAGGATGTCACCCGTAAGGTTCGTAGTTGCGAAACATGTGCCGTGAGCAAGCCCGCTCAAAATAGCAAACTTGGCTATTTGTCTTCAACTGTCCCAACCCGGCCGATGGAAAAAATCCATATTGATTATGTCGGCAAACTACCGCGAACAACAACAGGCAATACCATGATTCTGGTCGCAGTTGATCAGTTTTCCAAATTCACCTGGCTTTGCCCTGTCAGAGATGCAACCACTCTTAACACCATTAAGGCTTTAAGCCAGAACATTTTCCAACATTTCGGATTTCCAAAAATAATAATCTCTGACAATGCCACCTGTTTTACTTCACATGCGTTCCGCAATTTTTGCTTCTCTCGTGGAATCAAACATGCAACGTTGTCACCCTACCATCCCCAACCGAACAACGCGGAACGCTTAAACAGAAATTTAAAAGCCGCACTTATTGCCTACCATTCGAGCAGTCAGACTCGTTGGGACAATTCACTATCTTGGCTTCAATTAGCTTTCAATTTTGCTACCCACGAGACACTAAAAATTTCTCCTTTTAAGATCCTATTTAACTTCACCCCGAACACCCCGCTCAGTCTTACCTGGAACATCGACGATCTTCTTCCCAGGGACAACTCAAATCCTTCTGATATCTGGCACAATGCCAAAAACAACATCATGAGAGCACACCAAAAATCTGAGCGCGTCTACAACAAAAACCGTAGACATCATAATTTCAAGATTGGCGATCTAGTTTGGTGTAAGACGCACAATCTGAGTTCCGCTGTGGATAAAAGAGCCGCCAAACTGATGCCCAGGTGGTCAGGGCCTTTCCGCATTATAGATTTTCTCACCCCAGTCACAGTAGCTTTATCTTTCGAAAATTCTCCAGACTTCATAAAAAAGGCCCATGTAGAGAAACTCAAACCTCATTTAGCATCTACTGAACCCAACCTTCACTTTTCTGAACGCTCCGCAATATCAGCAAACTGCACTAAATGTGTTTTATCAACCTGAACCTCTTATAGGTTATCTGTTGTGTTTTGTTTTTGTGTAGAGTTTACACATTATCACTTGTAAATCAAGTGCACCCGGACTCGACGTGTAAACCCAGAGATTGGCCATCTCAAGGGGTATTCATCTTCTTCGTGACATATGAAATTTCCAGCGCTGGATTAAACAAAAATACTTCTAAAGTTGTCTTAAGTCATGACATGTCATGCATAATTTAATCTCATAAAGGTATGGAGATTGATCACCTTCATTACCTGAGATTTACAGAATGTGAATATGCTTTCGAGCACTTATTTATAAGGGACATAGCGAGTCCATATTAGTTATAAAATTTTGTGTATCTTGTTTGTCTTGTGAAGTGTATATTCTTATACATTTATATTTTTATACTTAATTCTTATATTCTTTGGTGAAGGTGTATTGACCAGTTGGTACCTACTTATACTTAGTCTTAAGCTAACTTAGTTTTAGATATTTTTGTATGGGGCAAGTGAACTTCCTTTCTGAGACATCATCTTTTATTAATTTTTTTTTGTTTCTACCCCGACTCCGTCTTTCGCAGAGGGAGATCTGTAGCGTTTGTAGAAACGTAAATCCAAGAAACTAGTAACTTTTGAATTCGCGCGCCAAAGCCAATTCATGTTGGCAACATTGTACGTAAGACCAGTCTGCCACTCAACAGCTGTTCCCTGCCTGGCTTGTAGCCGGTCATTTTTTTCCTTATTCATTCTTCTGCCGTAGCCTTGACCATGTCAGGTGAAAAGTGACAACACGATCAACTCTTACTCTAAACAGAACTTTATTTAAATGTAAAACCGACTTGGTAAATTCAACCATCTGTAAGCAAGTTTTATTAATATGCGTTCGTGAGTTGTTTAAAGTTATTATTGTGAAGTGTTTTTATGGCGTTTCAAGGCAAATCTGTCCGACCTTGTCTAAGGCCTATTTTGTTACAAAACATGTCTACCGGCTAAAATATACATCTATCTTCTACCAGGTAAAGTTCAAACCTAAATTACACCCTGAGTTAGCTATAATAATATGTATTGTGTGAATTTAACTGTAACATTTATCTACACTTGCAGAGTAAATTTATGTGATAACTTAACTTCTTTTTTTCATAGCCTATCTGTTTTACTTTACGTAGCCACAAGCCTTAAACTGTTTGCATTATAAGATTTAGAAGCCTTTTTAAGCCTTATAAAGGTGTAATAGTGTGTATTCAAAGCTCTGTTTTAAATATTTCTTTGTAAGCTTATAAATTAGAATACAGTTTCTTACACGAGGTTAAATTACAGTTTTATACAGGAAAATACAATACAGTTCTATACACGAGGTTAAATTACAGTTTCATACATGAAATAGTTATGCAACTTTATACATGTTTTTAGCCATGTACTAAAACATGTGTTTTTTTTCTTATAGTGAACATCACTGGTTTAAGTATCGCATGGGTTTAACATCCTACAAGTTTTGTCTTCCATCTTCGAACAATAACAACCAGCGATTATGAAAACATTTCTGAGTGTTGCTAGAATTTTGAACTGTCTGTTACTTTAAAAATGATATCAAATTAATAAAGGCTTACATAGTTGAAAAAGGCTACAATAATATTTTTTTTATAATAATAATTGGGAGGTGCAGCTATAGCATATTTCGGACCTTAGCCCTAAGGGCTCTATATTAGAAAATTTACATACCTTTTTTTTTATTAGAGAGACGTCTCATAATTTTTTTTTACTAATTAATTTTTACCTAGTATTAAGTTTGACCATAGATATAAAATTATTATCAAATCCATGGTGAATGTATTCAATTTTGTAAATTTGTAAACACTACTACAGTAGAGTCCCGGTTATTCGCCATTCGGTTATCCGCCATTCCGTTTTATCCGCCACACCAGCGGCACTTATTTAATTTAACCCAGGAACGGCCAAAGCCCACCATGCACCAGCTTTCACGGCGCAAACGCAACAACTTCACACATTTGCATAAAATTTGCATATATTTGCATAAACGATAATTTAACCCACTTAAAATTATCCAATCGTAATAAAACTGGCACCATTGGAAAGGAAATGAATTAAACTTCAATTTTTGTATTTACAACTTTTTCGTAAAACGTATATTTACATACGTAATCATCGTTTTAAAATATGCATATCGGACTACAGCTCTTTCCGTGCGCGAATCTGCATACAATTGTACTGTTATTTCCCACTTCTGCAACGTTCCCCACCATCTACAATAATGTTTCTTTGGCATTTCTAACCATACCGTTGGATTGGTCGGGATTTCATCTTTCTGTTGGTGTCTTCCAATCAGATTTCACAGTACATTTACTGTTTCAAACAAGAGTTACACCCCACTGTAAACCCTTGCGGATTGGACAGTCTCTCAACCGATAAACACGCCTTTTGTCAACGATTATTTAGTAGGCAACGCCCAATGATTTGACAGATTGCTTTATACAGTACCATTTTGTAGACGAAAGTCTGTAGTATCTAATGGTGCTAAGTAAACTGGATAAAACCGGTTTTGTGATTGTCTAAACAGCAGTGGCAAGTTACGTTGTTGTGAGATCGCCTCGGGCGTTCGTTCCCACGCTATTCAAGTGGTCCGACCTACTGCACGTGTTAGCTCGGGAGTTTTTATTCCACTGATGTATTTTTGTTATTCAAACGAATGTAACTCAAACACTTTTGTGAACTAAGGAAAGACAAGTACACCGTTCTTTTCTATGAGAATTCCCCCACTACCACTGGCCCGACCCGCTTACTGTCAGTCGCTCATACGAACTTGTTTTGTAAACAACTGTGTCTCTCTGTGTATTTAGTGCGTGCCGTGAGGTTATTCGTTAACATTAAGTTTTTGAGTATGATTTGGTGAAAGTACAGTAGTTTATGTTGTGTTATTTAATCTTGATAACATTAGTGATACTGTAATGGAAAATAAAAAGAGAAAGAAGGTTGTTTTATCAATGCAAGACAAACTTAACGCATTAAAACGACTGGATAAAGGTGAAACATTGCAGAAGGTTTTTCGACGCACTGTTGGGGATTGGAGGAAAAAACGCTTAGAATTACAAGAATGGTGTTCCTCACGAAATACCGAAATTGACTTAAAAGACAGAAAAACTATGAAAAAAAGTGATTATGAGAAAACTAGCGAGGCCTTGTACATTTGGTTTGTCCAATTTAGGGATAAAGGAGTGCCTATTTCGGGACCTATCTTAAAAGAAAAGGCGTTGCAATTTCAAAAAGAGTTTAAAGAAGGTGATGCAGATTTTACTGCTAGTGTAGGCTGGCTAGACAGATGGAAAAAGCGGTATGGAATCCGTCAGTTGAACATTTGCGGAGAAAAACTGTCATCAAACTTTGAAGACATGGAGAAATTTAAGAATCAGTTTCAAACATTTATTGAAGCTGAAAGCTTAACAGGAGACCAAATATTTAACTGCGACGAAACGGGCCTTAATTATAAAATGTTACCAAGTAAGAGCCTCGCAGCTAAAACTGAAGCAGCAGCCCCAGGCTACAAACTCAGTAAAGAGAGAGTCACCATTTTGGCCTGTAGTAATGCTACATCAAACCACAAAATGGAACTGGCAATGATAGGAAAGGCAAAAAATCCCAGGGCTTTTAAGGGAATTTCAAAACATGTTCTGCCAGTAAAATATTTTAATCAAAAAAGTGCATGGATGAGCGGTGACATTTTTAAAGAGTGGTTTTTCAAAGAATTTGTGCCATCGACAGAAAAGTTTTTAAAAGCTAATAATCTACCCAGAAAAGCAGTGTTACTGATGGATAATGCCCCAACTCACCCAGATGCAGACGAACTAAAAGATGGGGATATAAGGTCTATGTTTCTTCCTCCAAACGTGACTGCGATTTGTCAACCAATGGACCAAGGTGTTCTGGAAGCACTTAAGAGGAATTACCGAAGAATGCTTCTTTCAACACTCATACAAGAAATTGAAGATGGCCAAGACTTTATTAAGAGGTTGAAAACCATAAATTTGAAAGATGTGGCCTATTCTATTGCAAGTGCTTGGGACAATGTCGGGGCAGATACATTTGCAAGATCTTGGAACAAGCTGTTGGGCGAGGACGAAAAAGCCGATGAAAGCCAACCAGATGAAACCAATGAGAATATTTTGCCCTTAATGCAACGTATCCCTGGATGTGAGGAAGCTTCTTTGGTTGAAGTAGGAGAGTGGTTTTCTGGAGATGACCAGTATGAAATTACTGACGAAGAAATTGTCACACTTGTCAACAGCGATGATGCTGAAGATGTTGAAGAAACTGAGACTGTTGAGCCCCATAAAGTAACACATAAAGAAGGGGTTAAAATTTTTGAAGCGGCTCTTAAATACGCTGAACAGCAAGAGGAAGTCAAAGTTATCGACATTATGATGCTCCAGAGATGGCGAGACTTAGCAGCAAGGAAGCGGGATACTTCAGGCCAGCAGAAAAAGATCACTAGTTTTTTCCACTCATCCTGAACTCTTCCATCTGAATTTTCTGTTTGTACAGGTAATTCTGCATTAAATTTATTCGAACTGTAATTACTTTCGGGACTTTTTGTCATTCAATTTCGTAATTTCATTGAAAATCACTATACTGTATTCCATTATTTTTCTTTTCTATTACAGTACAGTATATACAAGTATTACTGCAAAATATCGTATTTACTGTACTCATTAAATTTACAATAAAAAGTATTAATGGTGTAAAACGTCTATTATTTGTTCAACCCTCCCTATTATCCGCCATTTTAGCTTATCCGCCCTTCCACCGGCCCGTTTATGGCGGATAACCGGGACTCTACTGTAGTTCGTAATTTTGTATTTTTTTATTGTAAACAGGGAGGGTTTTTCAAATTTTATTTTGGGGAGGGTTTTTCTTTTTGAACATAATTAATTAATATATATATTGTAAATATTTACTTTGAAAATCAATTGTACTTAAGGGCATGTCAATTTAAGATTTTTATTATTTAAGGGCGTATAATCTTTTGTATTTTAATTTAAAATAATATTTTAATAAACAAATTGTTTATTAAGTGAATTGTATTTGTTTGGCATTTCCTGTGAATAGCTAATTCAGGTGTTTCTTAAAAAACTTTCCAAAATAAGGTAAGGCTACAGATTATTATTCTTAGAAGGATTTATCATCTTTGTTTTTTTTTTTTTTTTTATGTATGTACCACCCCATTTTTGACTCAGTACGCTTTCCATTTTGTTTGTTCCCTTTGAGGATGGTACATATTCTGGTAGCAGTAGCGGGTCGATTCTTAAATAGGCCTAACCTAAATAATCATTCTTTGGTCACACCCTTTCACGCATGAAGTAAAGCTTTAGGTTACCTTCCTAATAAACATTAATAAAATAAATTCAACGTCGGGCGCAGCGACTTATCAGCTTTCGTCAAATCTTACATACAAACTTTTCTCAAAAACGCACTCACTATTTTGACAGAACTTTCATTATTTTTTTTCTCTTTCTTTTAGGTTATTTCTAGACGCTAACTTGGACAAGCGAGAAAACAAAAAAAACTTTTTTTTATTATTCAACAAAAACAAAAATACAAAAAAAAAAACAAAATTTTTATATAAAACCTTCTTGCTTGTTTGATTTACGTTTGGGATTTCTATATTTTTTTTATATTTTTTTCTTTTTTGTTTCATGTATTCATTTTAAATAAAACTTAATCTGGCCTTCTATTGCTTGAACTTAGCTTGAGTTATCAAGGAAAACAAAAAAAAAACTGTTCAAATAAATTCTTAAAATTCAAAAAAAACTACAAAACTTAACAAAAAAAACTTTCTTCTTAACTCAAGTTGACTTTGATCCTTATAAGTAAAATTTTCTTTTAATTTTTTTTTACCTTTTGCATTATCCACAACATGAAATTAAATAAATTAGTAGACTATCTCAGAAAGTCTGAATTGGTGTTTGAGGTGGTATCGCGAGGGGGCGTGCTCGCGACAGTCAGAGTCATGCGAGTTACTCTGAGGAACCTGCTTCTAGCTGGCTCAGAACAACTCGCTGAATATATCGGACAGGAAAATCTGGCTGAACAATTAGAGTATACTAAGTTTGCTTTCGATGATCTTAGCGACGAACTCGATAGTCTGGATTCGAGTCAGATTTCATCTGTTAAATTAAATAGATTAACAGCCAGATTTCACCTGTATGAACAAAGATTGAGTTTTCTTTTGACTACTTTAAACAATATAAATATAGACACCACTGAAAGTAATGTGGAATTAAATGATTTAATAGAGGATTTTAAAAATCTCAATTCAAAATTTTTGCATTATAAACAAAATTTAGTACCACATGTAAATTTTTCTGACCAAGCAGCCGTTTCGATTGCGCCTCCCGTTAGTGTCGCCTCAGACAACAGTAATTCTAATGTTTTAATTTGCCCGACGTCAAATTTAATTGCGCATGATTCTGGGAATTCTATTCTTGTACCCGAAGGAAATTTACTTGCCTTAAATAATTCACCTGTAACATGTAAACCTCAGGAGCATAGTGTTCCTGTTTTCTCTTATGGAAAGCTGAGACATCCAGCAGAGAAACTCTTGTCTACTCTTCCCATTAATGATTGTTTTGATCTGGACAAGCTAATTAAATTTATAAAAATTAGTTTGAATTTGTGCCGAACCTACCCGGACTTAAAAAATAATATTATAAGCGTTTTGTTGCCTTATGCACAAGATCCTCTTAGTTCGTGCCTGCAGAAACACGACAATTTTCCTGATTTCCACAGAGAGGCACTGGAAATGTTCATACCTGCGAAAAGGCGCCGCACTTTGGAGCAGGATCTCTTTTATCGTCCCCAGGGACATAGGGAGACTCTGCACCATTTTGTGAGTGACATAAAGGAAGCTGCCCAGGTGCTTTTGATTAATTTAAACCAAGTGGAAAAAATAAACGTCATTATTGACGGCCTTTCACCGGAGGTCAGGAGTTGTCTGGTTTTTGCAAGTCGGCCGGTCACCTTCAACGACCTTGATAAATTGTGTGCTCAGGTAAATAGCACTTTGTTTGTTGACAAGGAAAGGTCAACTGTTTCAGAAAACTTGTCCAGGCCAAAACCGGATTTTAGGTCTACTGTAGTGTGCCATAGATGTGGCCAGAAAGGTCACATAGCACCTCTTTGTAGAAACTCTATACAACGCAATACTTCTGTACAACACCGACAACCTTATAACTCACATAACAATTCATCTGCTACTTTTTCAAAAAAACGACCGAAGGGGCGAGAACTAGTCGGTTTCTCATTTCAAGCTCCGTTAAACTTTCACAAAGCCGATTTTATTCACTGTAATTTTCAAAGGTCCTTTTATAAACGTAAACCTTTTTACAAAAGCACGCACACTAAACCGGTTACACATAAAGACAGGCAATTCTTAAAAATAACACCTTCTAAGGCCACTACTTACAACATAAACTGTAACAGAGAGATTCCACCTCTAAATAAGTTTAGTAAGTCATCTGGTATTAAACCAGAAGTTTGTACCCCGTATTATTTAAGGCCTATATGTCTTTATTGTAAGTCAACTGGTCATTACAACTGGCAGTGTTCTTCTTTTAACCAGACCAGAAGCAGAACCGCACGCTTTTCTCCTATAGCCAACAATTCACTTACTAGGAAAACCTATAAGTGTCTAAAATCAAAGGGCCTAACTAATAAAATTTTACCTCTTGTAGAAGTCCAATTTAAAAATTTTAAATCTAATGCTTTATTAGATTCAGGGTCGGTAAGGAGCATTATGTCCTCTGATCTTTTTGAAAAATTGAAGTCCTTAAATTGTATAAAATCCGTCAAAGAGGTAAAATCGGAGTGACTCACTGCTAACGGAGAAAAGCTAGCCATCAACGTCGCCTGTGAGGTTAGGTTGAAGGTTGAGCACTGTACTTGGGTTTTTGAAGTTTTAGTCGCACCTCAGCTATCGTGTTCCTTAATTTTGGGGTCCGATTTCTTTCTTAAAAGTCGCCTGATATTGAATCTTTTCGAAGGCACCTTCACCTTTAATTTTTGTAAGGCTATGGTTTTCAAATTAATAAATTTTCAAAAAAAGGCACCTCCTAACCTAAGCTTGTCCTCTGCTACTCCGGTCTCTGAGAATCCACTGGGTCACCTTGATGACGAAGGTCAAAGGGTGATCTCAGAGTTAATACGTGATTTCCCTGATGTCTTCACAACAGAATTAGGCCTCACAGACCTAATCAAATATCATATCGAATTAAAAGACAATATACCTGTGAAAAGTCAACCATATCAGCTGGCGCCTCCCAAAATGCAGTTTTTTGAGAGAGCATATCAGAGACCTGGTAGAAAAAGGAGTAGTGGAAAAGAGCATTTCAAATTATTCTTCACCGGCTTTTCTCGTTCAGCATCCTGAGAAGAAACCCAGGATGGTTATTGATTACCGTAAGCTGAATCAGCATATTGTAATCGAAGCCGTACCCCTTTCAAATTTACACCAGTGTTTCAATTGGTTTGTGGGAGCCAAGTATTTCACTGTGTTTGATTTAAATTCTGCCTATCATCAAATTCCACTCACCGAGAGCTCCAAGCATCTCACAAGTTTTTGTACTCCCTGGTTGCTGTATCAGTTTACAAGAGACCCATTTGGACTCTGTACTGGTGCCCAAGTTTTGACCAGACTTCTCGACCAAGTCTTCTCAGATATCA
>JAGFPH010008453.1:10976-23068 GCA_018207615.1 Philaenus spumarius
TATTGTTTTCGTAAAAATGTTCGAATTTGAATTTTCAGTTGAATTATCTGTTTTGGTGCTCCCAGAACCCCAAAAAATGGTTTAGTGCAATTATCTGTGTTGGTGCTCCCTGAACCCAAAAATATTTTTAGTGGAATTTTTTGTTTTGGTGCTCCCTGAACCCAAAAAAGTGTTTTTAGAGTGGTGTCTGTCTGTCAGTCTGTCAGTATGTATACACACGACCAGAGAGGACACTATTGGTCCGATTTTCATGAAATTTGGTATGTAGGTACTAAACCCTAATATCTCCAGGCATTTTTTTCATTTTTTGGAATTTTTAATTTTTAAGGGTAATTTACCCCTAAAAACCCATAAAAAACGACAAAAATGCAAATTTCTCAAAAACGGCTCTAACGATTTTGATCAAATTTTCAGTATTTATAGTGCTTAAGATGCCAAGCAAAATGACACCACCTGCTTTTATCAAAACTTCGGCGTTTTATAATTATGGGGAAATGTTTAAAAATAAACAAGTTTATGTTGTCAATCTAGCATCGCGGCGGCGGCTGCACGGGGTAGCACCATGGTAGCGATCACGGCCAGTAATTCAAAGGTCGCGCGATCGAATCCCGCCTGGGACAATAATTTTTTTATACGATTGACGTAGGTAGAATATTATTTTTTTGTTTTGTTCTAAAAAGTAATAAATAAAATGATTGAAAACAATATTATTTTGACTAGTAAGTTGGGAGAAAGTTTGTGTCAGTTAACTGATACCGTTTATTGTAATTTAATATGTTGGAAATACGTGGGAAATAGGACTAAGAGGCCCTAACGTCTTTCTATTAAATAAAACCACTTTCAATGGAGTAAGTCAGTAATAATTAATTATGATACTTACATGAAATATAAGTGGTTCAGTTGTTGGTCCTCTAATAAAAATTCTTTCCATATTAGAACGTACTTCATACGTACCATGGGTTAGACCAAATACCATATCTCCTGGCATAGTATCATCAACTTTCCTGCACAACAATAAACACTTACATTAAAAGGACTAATAGGTTACTGTCAGGAGAAGTTACAAAAATGCCTTCCAGTGAGAGAAAATATTATGTACAGTGCATTGTATTGTATCTGTTTCTACAAACTTCTTACAAATTACAAAAACTACCTGTGCTATGTAAATACCTCTTAAATGGAATGTGTTAGTGTATTGTAATGAAAAACTGGATCAATCAAAAATCGTTATAATTAAAAAATTTAAAGATGAATTCTGATAAAACTAAGTATCCTGAAGTCAGGAAAAATAATTAAAAATTTCCTTTTCATAAAAACAATGAGATATGAAACTTCAATTAAAGGGAAATGCAGGGAATTTGTTCGACCGAAGTGGTAACGGTTTAGTCCCTCAACAGGGAGAACGCCAAAAGTTACTTGCCGGAGCGGGACTTCTAAAAACGACACCGAGATTTAACTAAGTTTCTTTATAGTAAAACTTGGAAAATAGTTTGCAGAGACGAAACAACGAAAGGCAGGCAACACATCAATGATTATTTCAAACTAACCAAAGCACAATAGAATTGGTAACAGCCTTCAGGACCATCACAGGATCTATCCAGAGACGGGTTGCACTATTCCATAACCCAGGAGGAATCTAAACTAACCACAAGACAGCATAGGGCAGGGTGCCAGCTACTGCATATCTACAAGAGTCCAGACTTTGTTACTCCCGGAGACAGAACTTACGCCAACAACGCTAAACCTGGAGTCAGCTGAGACCTTCAAGACCTGCAGGAACTCCAAGTGGAACGCTCTTTATACTCGTCCAAGGTACAGTCAGTGATATTTATTATTCTAATATATTTTGCAATGTTGACAATAAATTCAAATTTTTATAAAATAATTGGGAGAAGTAGGCATTGTTTCAATAGTAAATTACTCAATATACGTCTATCTCTCACAGCAGTCTACGATATCTTATTCAAATAATGAAATAAAATTATGTAATAAATTAAAGATTTAAAATAAGGAAAGATTATTTTGTTATTAATTATTAATTTCAAGTATTGAGTTTTATGGTGATAATTGAAACGGTGAAATGTATATATTTTGAAATTTGAGTATAATTAAATTAATAAGAAGCCAATTAGTTCCTATAAAAAACAAAAAATATTAACAAATCTTTTATTTTATTGAAAAATTATAGATTTTGTTGTTTAGTTTGTCTTTCCTTAAATTTGGTAGTAGTTTGTAGTCCAGTCAAAATGTATAATCATCCTTGGAAAATTTTACCAGAATAATAAATCTGTCCCTCATGAGAGCAATCTAGATTCAAAATCCATTCCCCTAGGGGGAAACGCCCCCTATCCTTAATTTAAACGTTTTCTATCATCCAACATGAGTGTGACGCGTGATAGGCGAATGTGTGCATTAATAAGATATCCTACCAAAATTTGTTGATATTTATGTGTATGTATGTGCGTATTAAATGTTACGTGTTGTGTTTGTCTGTTTGTATTAATATAAATATTTAATGACCTCCAACGGAGCGAATTAACTGAGGATGGGACCACGGACCTGAAACGCGTCTTAGAATAGAAGCGAACAAAGTTAGAAGACCGGATATAATAGGTAATTATATTAGTTTATAATTATTTATAAGCAATCTATAGTCCGGTATTTTGTTTTATCTTCATTATTACAACAAGCACTGAAAAGATGACCTGTCATTCATAATCTTAAAATCAGTTTGTAATCCAATATAACAAAGTATACGTTATGTCCAACTGTGACATTATTTAAGGAAATGATCATTGTTATGAACATTTAAAACAAAAACACAAGTTCCAGAGTAACATATGTTACTATTTTTAAAGAAAAAAGAGACTATACAAAACGTGAAAATCTGTTGTATTGGCTGCCATTTTAAAAAGGTTCCAGGTATTACCAAAGTTTAAATACAAAAACTATTCACCTTTACAAGTGACCTTTAATTTGATATCTCTGACCTGTGTTGCCATTAGAAGTTTTTAGATATTGGCCTTTCTATTTTCCAAAATGTCTAAATTTTCTTATACTGTTTGAAAGAGTATATTACTAGCAATGTTTGGTAAAACTTTGAGTTTACATTTGAAACTTCTTCAAAAACCAACCACACCCTCCAAAATATACCTTAGATTATTTAGGCATCTAAACGCATTCTAAACATCTGTGAGTGGAAGTCTATTTACACTCTGTAAAACTTTGAGAAGAGCATGAAACTACAAATCCAACAAATTTAAAACTACACGTCATTTTACCGTTTACGATGAGTTCTTTAGTTAAACATAATTTCTAACCTCCCAAGAGTTAAATAAAAATAATTATTTATATATTTTCTAAAGTTACTAACATTCTTTTGGCACATGCCTTGTGACAAAGATTGCTATTATTGTTATATTTCCGTAATAATTCCGTTTGTGAAGATGTTTCCTTCTCGGACACATAATGTCAATATGTACATACCAATAAACACTCTATTATGATTGATGATACAAACCCTAGTCCATTCAGATAGAACATTTTGTTTATAGCACCAGAAATAGCGATCAGATTATAAGAAGGAGCCAATTCTCTGACAAAAATCATTCCTGAGCCTTCAGGAACTGTCAAGAATGGTACAATAGCTGAAAACAAAACATAAATACAAATTATGAACATGTTTAACTAACCCACACCTATCTGAAGGTCTTCCCAGAATCAACTCTCCCATCAGAACATATACAAATGCTTTTACATTTTACTATGCCACATATAGAGTTAAAGACACAATTGCTATTAAAAAATTCCTTAAGACTAATAATTTGATTTAATAATGATGTTTTAATACATACATTTACATCTTCTTTTATTTAAATTACCCCACTAATTACAATAAATCAACATAAGATATCTTACAATAAAAACAATTTCTTTAAGGGTGTCTATTGTATCAAAATAAACATGCTTTTAGTTTACAATAATCCCAACAAAGCAATACAAACAAATAGACCTAGAATGACTTATTTTTAAAACATGTTAAACAATAAGACTATAATAACCTTTATCATAAACAAACAAATAGGACAGTTAATTTTATTTTCATTGCGAATATTCCCGCAAGTCGAATCAAGTTATACTCGGAATAAGGCAGAATGGACCCGTTAAGCCTAATGATGTGAACACCTTAAGTTCGGAATCCTGCCTGATCATAATATAAGCAACCGGAGGTCACTGTTTGAGTCTTACTCAAGATCGGGCTTTGAATATTTTCTTGTGCAGTAGTATTGAGCTTGTTTTTGCTCATAATAAGTAGTAATTATTTTTAGTTTACATTTGTATATTATATAATATTATAATTTCCACTTATTGTATTAAAAACAAGAATTACAAATAAAAGAAAGAAAACTACAATAATTCAACTTGTTTATCATAACAAAATTAAATCATAACTACACAGATTTGGTGAGATTTTTGACACTGTTTCTTTTTTACAAGTTTGTCAGTATTGTTTCTTATTAAAGCCCTGATTTTATTTTCTGCTCATGAAGATTCAAAGAATGCAGTAGAATTTTTTTAAATATGTTCTTTTCTATATTTATGTATACAGTAGTTAAAAGAGTCCTATTTTACATTTTTCTCTTAAATAGGAATTGCATTGCAAATCGATACACTTCCCCGGCACATAGGCTATACTCAACAAAAACTTTCTTTAACAAACAATCATAAGTTAGTCCACTTCTCTGTAAAACATGAAACTCTTCACTACTTTCTGTTTTACTTTGCTAGCCACTGTTATAACCCAAACCTTATTACTGTATTCACCACGCAGTTTTCAAACTATCGCATGTGTTTAATGACTAAAAATAATAAGATCGGTTTAACATTCCCACCCGAAATATAAATTGTCAGGGTAGCAAATTATGGTATTGGACAATGCTACAATAAGCCTCTTCCATACCACTGGCAAGGGATGAAACATAAAAATTTTGATCAGTCCATAGTTTCCATTAGTTTATATGATTATTTTATAGAATACAACATTTTCTACCACAAAGAATTGCATGAAGGGCCAACGTGATGACGACCCCTGCTTTAAATTTTTTCACCAATGGACGTTCTCATCTGGCAGAGGCACCTAAGGAAGCTTATTAGTTGAGTAGTAATTTCTGCATATTTATTTTCCAATTAAGTTCACTAATTTTAGAGATATCCATGTACATATAAACAAATTTCATCTGTTTATATTTAGTAAAGATATTTTCCACTCAAAGCAAGCCGCAAGACTTTTAAAAACTCTGTGAAGACCACTTACTACAATTTCTCAGTATACCTTTTGATATAAGTACAAACAAAATTAACGATGCACAATTACTATAAACAAATTTTTCTTGTTAATATAATAATAAATCTAAACAACATTGCACAAATAAAAACTTAAAAGTAATGAAAAATTATGTACTAATTATTCTAAGATGTATAAAAACTAAAGAAACATCAATACACATATATTGATTCAATAATCATACACTTACATTTATCTTTACTAGGTTCATCAAATGTCCCATGAATTATACGACATCCTGTACCGTTCCCATGACATTGGCCGCAAGCATCTTCTTTAGCATTAGATTCAATTACCCAGTCACATCCGACATTCTATAAAAAAAGTTAGAAACTTATTACAAGAACAACTGATTATTTAAAATGGAGGTGAAAAAATACAAAATTGAAAATTAAATTTTTAATGGAATAAAGACTATTTAACAATACGAAAATGAAATATTTAATAATGCATATATACTGAGCTAACCTCTTCTTCGAGCTACCTTCTACAGTGGAACAGTGATACTGCCAAGAAAGAACCCATTACTAATCTGTAAAACAGTATTTACTGATTCTGAATAAGTTTGGATTAAGAAGACGAAAATACTCATTATGCTTGGAAAAGGACAAGAAACTGTTTGAAAAAAGAAATGTAAAACTCATTCCAAAAATTACAAAACTTCTAAGTCCAACAGAAGTGCCAAGCATGTTCAAGAGCCTGAAGAACATGAGAAAATCTTTTTTCATGTAAATGATAAAGAAGTTAGTAGAATGCACTAATATCAAATAAGAAACAGTCAAATTAAATTTGGTAGGAAAAGAGATGCAATGGAAATTTATTTTAATGAAATGACAGCATAGTATATCAGTACTGTAGCATACTATGAAATGACAGCAAATACATTTTACTGTACTTACCGGCTGATAAGAGAAAGAATAGAGTCTAAGATAAACTGTATTGTGACTGTGAATTGTTTGACAAGTTTGTCACCGTTTGTAATGTTGTAAAAAATTAAATAAACAAATAAAAAGACAGTAAGTAATGTCTGTGGCGCCTTATCTGTATGTGTTCTGTTGTCAGAGCAAATGAGTCTATTATCGCAAGTGTTCTCATCGCGGTTTACGCCTACAGACGCATATGTTTCACTCAGCTATTCCTTGTTTGTTTGTAATGAGCTGACTGATATTCATTCCAAAGTTTTTGTTTTGTTTTTGTTGGTTTAGTACGTAATTAGTTTATTTTTAGACAGCAATAAGTATTGCTTTTATGTATGTAGCGTTTAACTAATTGTAAATTCTACTAAGTTTAGTTTCAATTTTTTTTAACTCAGAAAATATTTACAACAAGTTTAAAATTATTTGAGTATTTTTTGTGTATACTACTTAATCCTAAGAATCAAAATTTATAAAGAATATTCAGATAATAAATACATATCTTTTTAAGTCTAAATTAGCGGTAGCCCATATATACTTAGCGCTTTAAAATTTAAATAATGACAAATTCTAGAACCCAAAACAAATACTTTAGGAAAAACCTATCAACCGCTTTAAATTAAATATAACAAGAAAAGAAAAATATGAACTTTAGAAACTAAACTGATGGAATTTATACTGCATAAGGTTATACTAGAAAAACGTTGTGTGCAAAGGTTATAGTACTCTGAGGCTGTGACACACAAGAGAGACTAAGGATGGGTATGGAACCATCAAAATTAAACTTAGAGTTAGGATGTTTTTAAAACCGGCATGTTTCCAATACAGTCGAACCTCGTTAGTGCGAACCTCGATAAAACGATTTCCTCGATAAGATGAATTTTTTTTAATCCCTTTGAAACTTTCGTAAAGGTCAATGCTTAGAAGCACTCTATACAAAGTAGTAATTGGTTAAAAACCTCCATAAAACGATTTTTTTTGTGACATGGGCTAGGACTGATTAACCTCTACAAAACGAATATTCTTAGCACAAAACCTCTTCAAGACGAACGCGACCTCTATAAGACGAATTTCTCATGATCTCAACCTCCATAGTACGTAGTTTTCAAAACAAACAGAAGCTTGTCTCGACAGGAAATCCCCATCCACCCCTCTTCCTTCCTCATTCATTATTTGGCGTGTGACCCTTCCGGCTGTGTTTTTCCCTTGTTTTAGAGTTGTGCATATGTTTAGTGTTTAGATAATGGCAGGGAAAAAGTCAAAAACGGCGCTAAAAGTGGAGTTTAAGCGTAAAGTTTTGAAGCATGTGGAAGAAAATCCGAAGAAGAAGAATTTATACTGTACCGTATTTTGACTTCATATTTGTTTTTATTTTACTAGTATACAGTACATGGATAACAAACCGTCTATTGTTTGTTTCAATACTTAAGGGATTTAATATGTACATAAACGAATATTTTTAAAATTGTTGCAGTGGTTTTTTTACCTACAGTATTCCTACATTGAAAAAATACTGTAACTTCAGTTACGGTAACAATAATTCGTATTATAGAGGTTGGCCACAAAAATCTTCGTTTTATAGAGGTTATCTCAGAGCAAAGAGAAACCTCTATAAGACGAATAACGGCAGTAATCAACCTCGATAAAACGAACCTCTTTATTAAGAATACCTCGATAATACGAATTTTTCTCCTATCCCTTGAAATTCGTCTCATAGAGGTTCGACTGTACAACTGAATATTAATTACGCAGACATATGCAAATTATTTCCAGTATAGCGTCGATAATGCAGACTCAAAAACTCAGCTCGTCTTAATCTTGAAACGACAAACTTGGTGGGGTCGTCGTACCCCTATAAACTACAGTGGTACAGTTCATTAACAATATTAACAGTTACGTGATGCTTGGGATGCTCTCACCAAAAGCATCTTGCAAAGAGCCTGAGATAAATTATGGCCTGAAGAACAAAGTGCTGGTGAAGCAATCGCAAATTATAGCGAAGACTGTGGTGTAAACAGAGTGGCAGAAATATGCAGCATGGTCCTGGGATTCGAACATGTGATGCCAGTGAGTGGTTGGCTGTTGACAAACGATCTTGGATACCAGATTTTGAGAAGAAATATCTTCCATGGTGTCTGAAGAGGACGCAGAAACAGTGAGTCAGATGGGAAAATTGAAGAGGCTGTGCTGACACATTCGGAAACTTTATGGCAGCAGAGACGCTGATGCCATGGCTTGAGAAACAGATGGAGAGTTCGCCGACCCAGTTCATTCTATTCATTCAAAACTAATCAAAGATTTGGCTGCAAAACAGTGATCCATTACTGCAGTTCAAAAAGCAATATTAGATTTTTTTAAGATCTCTGACAATTTATAAACTATTAATAACATGTTTACATAGCATATAATATGCATAGCATATTATGATTATTATGTTTACATCATTAATATATAATACTAGCTGAATACCCGTGCTTCGCTATGGGGTCATTTTTGCATCACGATGTTACATAATTGTAATATTTTTCTGTCATTTTCTTTCATCTTTTATTTCACGAAAGTGAATTATTACATATATATTTTAAATTAGTTTGGTATTTAATTTATTGTTAAACTGGTTTATTTTTTAAGTGTATCTTGTAATAAATAAATGTAAAAAAATTCTGATCTCTAGCTTTAAGGAAAGTATACAAATTAATATTTATTGTTTTAGGGGTTGTTACTACATTTCTACCCCTTAGCAGAACGTGACAAAATGTAAAACTGGTTTATTTTTTATATGTATCTTGTAAGAAATAAATTTACAAATTATCAGCTCTCTAGCTTATGGAAGGTATAAAAATGTATATTCATTGCTTTTAAGGGTTGTTATCACATTTTCACCCCTAATGAAATGTTAAATTGGTTTAATTTTATATGTATCTTGTAAGAAATTTCAGCATTATAGCTTTAAGGAAAGTATATAAAACAATATTTATTCTTTTAGGGGTTGCTTCCACCCTTAAATGCCAAATATTTCAAAATTCTTTCTTAGTGCGCCTATGAGTGTACCAAATTTCACCTTCTTAGGTAGTATGGTTTTTGAGATATATAACAAACAATATTTATTTTTTAGGAGTTGTTTTAACCCTTAAAGGCCAAATATTTTAAAATCATTTCTTATTGCACCTCTAGTGTCTATGAGCAATACGTGTGCCAAATTTCAAGTTCCTAGGGGGAAAGGTTTTTGAGATCTATAACAAACAATATTTATTGTTTTAGGGTTTGTTTTAACCCTTAAAGGCCAAATATTTTAAAAACCGTTCTTAGTGCGCATCTGGAGCCTGTGAGCAATACGTGTATCAACTTTCACGTTCCTAGGTGGTATGGTTTTTGAGACCTATAACAAACAATATTTATTGTTTTAGGAGTTGTTTCAAGGCCACCCTTATCACCTAGGGGTATAAAAAATAGCCTACAACTTATTCTCAGACCTACCAAATATACATAACAAATTTCATAGAAATTGGTGAAGCCGTTTCGGAGGGGTTCGATAACAAACACTGTGACAAGAGATTTTTATATATTTATATAGATTTAAGTTCTTACGTATAAATTAATGGTTTTAGTTACCTGCTCCAATTATTTAAGCACTAAAGTGAACTATTAACGGTTTTAGCAAGTTTTTTTATGTTTGACGCATCAATTATTTTGTTTGTTTCAAAAATCTGGACAGGATCCAGTCTAATTTAATCTGTATTATCGACGGTCTACTTATCAACTCACCACACAGGATCCTTCAATGCATACATTTCTTGTCCCAGCTTTGCATGGGGTTCCATCAGCAACTATTGGAGATCGCATGACTACCTCACCTTTCCTGTTTTGACAAATCAACGCGCATGCAATATCTGTAAAATAAATCCAGAAGGCATGAAAGAAAACTAATTCTTCCTGAATTATTTTAAAATATAAAATCTAGAACACTATCTTGCGGTTCAAGCACCTAGTGAGTTTGGCAATGGGCAGGAGCAGTTCCAGGCTGTTCTACTGTTGGAGAGGGTACAAACAAATTATCCCATAAAAAAAGATCTGGATATCTTCCTCCTAGAATTAAACTATTTATTTATTTTACACAAAACGCACATACGGGACAAATATACAATGCCAGATGGATGTCAGTGAGATACAAAATATTACAATATTTAAACTTTTAACAAAATACATAAACAATAGGTATTCTAGGCTCCCGAAATAAAATTGTATAGTAATAATAATTTAAGTAATTAATTTTATTTTTACAATTATTGTTCTTTTGCCAAAATGGTATTTATTAGAAAGGAGTCAGCAATATGTATGAAAGTTGAGGCGAGAAAGCTTGTACTGGGAGAAGAGTCCACTATATTAAATTATGTACGAATCATGACAAAAAATGATTGCAGTTTTTCCAAATTTAACTTGATTTCGATAATTTTAATTATAACAAAGACAATGTTTTATGAAGACAACTTTCAGCTGTAGAAATTTGTTTCTCCTAAAATGATTTTAATACCTATGTGCATTTATTGAATCTTACATCCATTAAGTTCATTTTCAAATAAGTTAGTTGTTAATTGACACAAGAGTTCATTTTAAGAACTAGATTTATTTAGATACAAGTTATATCGTTAAAGTACACAAGAGCGAGATCATACTGTCTAACAGAAAGTCGTATGTTACGTCATCTTAAAACTAATATGGAGGAGGCATTGGTGCCAACATTATAACAATATCATTACCGGTACAGTAATATACAACATTAGTTCTAACAAGTATTCATGCTATAAACTTCCTAATAAAATATGAAAGTAAATTTAAAAATTAAACTAAACATTGTTTTTGCTATGTTTTCTGTAGAAAAGAGGTTTATTTTGATCCTTATTTTCTCAGATTCTCGAAAGAGGACTTTATTGCCAATTCTTTGGGAACGTCTCTAGAAATTTCAAATAAAATATACGTAAGTATCAGATTTTTTTAAACAAAATACTATTTCAGTAAAAGAACAATTTAATGTATCCTGAAGATACAATATTCTTGTATCACAATGGTGGAGTTGTAACCATTCACATGACCAACTTCTCAGTATCTAGCAAACATTAATATTATTGATAACAATAATGATAATAGTTTAAAGTCTAAAAAAAAACTTTTAATATAAATGCTTGAAGTGGGCCCAGGTATAAGTAATTTACAGTTTGAAATAGTGTAGATCTAAACTAAAAAAGAATTTATCATTACATGAACAATTTTTATTCTCTTCTCTGGATCTATAAGTGCGGTAGTACTCAATTGTAAATATAAGAAGTTTTACTTTCATAAAGTATTTTACAATTGGAAATAACGCATGCCTACACCAAACAATAAACACAATGGTTTTAAAATAATTACACAACCGGACATTACCAGACTTGGCGTAAATATACCTACTGTTTGTTGCTTATAAAAAATCACTTACTATTGAAGAAACTGTGGTACTTCTGCCAGTTATGATAACGACCTCTGAAATGACGACCGTCAGTTTTTTTGCATTGTAACTCTCGGAAACTCTCCGTGAAACCTTGACATGCCTAAATAAACAAATCAATATTGTTTAACAACAACAATAATTTGGCAATATCAAACTGTATTATATTTTTACCCCATACAATTTTTATATTTATTTCTATTAAAGATATTTTTATAGAATATCTTACAAAAATAATTAAAAATCATAACAACTGTAGCGTTTGTAGAAACGTAAATCCAAGAAACTAGTATCTTTTGAATTCACGCGCCAAAGCCAATTCATGTTGGCAACATTGTACGTAAGACCAGTC
>JAGFPH010008453.1:33068-55396 GCA_018207615.1 Philaenus spumarius
GACTCAGTACGCTTTCCATTTTGTTTGTTCCCTTTGAGGATGGTACACAACAAATAACGTCTCAACAAAAAATGAATTGCCGAGGTCATCCATAGAATTGCTAGTCCTTCATCTTTATGAGCGCAAAACTGTTTATTAGTGGAAGTACATAATATATTTTTTTTAACATTTATATTAAGACCTAGCCATAAGACCTAATATGAATTGGTAGAAAACTATGTAAATATTTTTATGAATAAATTAAGTTATAAATCTTTTTATCAATTAGTGAATGTTTTATTTACTTATTTATTTGTTTCTGTTATTACTTGATGGTAACTTCAAAACAAGCTTCTGGGGCAGCTAATTAGTTGTAATAAAAGTTGTGGAAAGGTCAGAAAATTTTATAAATTTATAACAAAGTTTTTGTTTTTGAAGATTGTACTTTTTATATAATTAATTGTATTTACATTATTTCTTACTGTTTATAGTTTATCTGATGCTATTTTTAGCAAATTTTGTTGACTGTAGATTTATGTACTATAGTAGAAATCATAAATTACATTAATTTTGCCAAATTATCCCTTAACTAATTAATTATTAAGACTTACATACTATTTTTAATTTTTTTAGAGGAGTTATACACTCTGATATAACTTAAATTAATAATAATAAAATCGCACAGAATAAATATATATTTTCATCTACATTTTACTGAAGGAACAGACATGCATTCCTCTTTTACGTTTTATATGCATTCGAAAATTGTACCAACAACTTTTATTTGTATTTAGGGTTTTGGAACCTCTGTATTAAAAATGTTAATTTAAAATCAAAATTATGATAGAAGAATCCCTTATATTAAACACAATCAAAAATACAGTATACATCATTTTTCAAACCTGGAGATAAGCTCTCCATAAAATATCCGATCATAACGAGATGGTCGGCCAGGAAAGAGGTGTGCAAAAGCATCAACAGAAATTTTGTGGCAACTGCAAATGATGCTCTGAAAAGATCTAAAATGAAAAATCGAAGAAACTTTTTTATGACAGTCTTACGTGATGATGTTCTCAAAAAATTGTAATTCTGTTGTGAAAAAATACAATCCCGCTGTATATTATGAATGTACAGTTTCGATGAGATACAAATCTTGTATTGCATTTTGTGGATGAACTGAAAGGTCAGTTTAATTACTAGAAGACGGCTGACAGACCAAGAAATGGAAGAAGTTCTTTGACTAATCTGAACCAGGAGGAACCAGTGTTGAAAAAAGCTTTGATATGATCCTTAATATGCTTCTTTCAGGATTGAAGAGAATCACTGTCCGTATTGAGTTTTTCAACAAATTCTCCTTCCTAACAAATCCTCTTCTTGAATGCTGAGGAAATCACTACAGCAGCATCTTCTTTGAGAAAAATGTATGTAACTGACAGTGAGGAATCTTCATTTGTTGCTGAGTGTCTTAATTTAAAAGGAATTCTAACTCAAAACCAAGTAGACTGTACCAATGGTGAAAGTATCACTATCGTAACTTCACAGACTTAAAATCTACAGAACTTATATTCCAATATAAGTATTTGCCTTAAACTCTACAACTGAGCAGCTGAAAGGTCATTTTCTAAACTCTCAAGAGTCAAAAATTTACTCTTTCTCAATTTTATTCATCGATAAAAAGACATAAATTGTATTCATATTTCTAGCGTTTTATCAATAAAACATACTTGACTGTGAAACTTGATTGTCATGCTTTTAATAATAATTTTGCTCATATAAAAACAAGAAGTAAACCGTTTTGATGTGTACTACAGTTTCACTTGTTTTAGAAATTTCACATATAAGTAAACTCAACCTCTATATTATAGGCCTACTTGGAAATTATTGTTATCTGTTAACACCTTTTACACTATGTTTTGAAAGGTAAATTTTCACCATTTTTATTAGTAACAATTATACAGTAGGATACATCCGTGTATAACTTGTCTATGTTGTTTTTTCAAAATTTTAAAATAAAATGATTACAAACTTTTATGATTTTTGAAGGTGATTTAGTAGAACAGTGGGAATAGTGTTGCTTAAAAAGACGCAGGATTGGCGGCAGGGTCATAGGGATAATAATTTTGGCTTAGTCTACGCGCGCAAAACATGTAAATCCAGCCATAAGCACAGGTTTTTCACAAAAATTACATTTTCAATTTCTCTAACTTTCCAGGCGTGTGGGATGCCTGTAGTAGTACCTACAACATAAAACTACAAACCATGTATCAACTTAGTTTACTAGAAGTGTAAATCTTACTATCCAATCTGGAATGAAAATAATTAATAATAATAGTTTAAAACATATTTGTCACTCACCATTGTAGAACACATTTTATGCCGCATCCGCTTTCCAACACAATATCTTCCGCCTTTAGACGGTTTGGGGTTATTGCAAATCCGGTAACTCATTGATACACCTCCTCCACAGGTCCTAGTGCACTGTGACCATTCACTCCATCTACTCCACTCTCCGTTAATGGCACCCGGTCTTCTGCCCATGGTTACGCAGTCTTTATTAAAACACCACTGGAAAAGTTTTGTTTAAATTGTAAAAACGTAAATAAATATATCTAAATAACATGATTTATAATATCGAAGGTAGGTACTTGTTAGTATTCCATTTTAATGAAAACACATCACGTAATTATTAGACAAATATTTTTTAACCTCGCCGACCATTTACATCGCAGCTCTATGACCTTAAGTCTCCCACACCCTGTTTATCTGTCTTAAATATTAATAAATCAGGAGAAATCCTACTTTTATTTAGATTAATCATAACCTCAAAATTAAGATGGTAAATCACATTAAATGTGTAAACAAAAGAATTAAGTCTATAATAAGGTCTGATAATAACAAGAGTTGTAATAAAGGTTGAAAGGACTATCGTTATTTGTAGGCTATTCCTACACAAAAGCATAACCCAAAAATTATAACTGCAAATGTTTTCACAGTATGAAATGGGCCGTTAGTGGAAATGACTTTGAAAATAGCCTACAGGGAAGAGTTTTACAAATAGTTCGTTTTTTAAGTGGTGGTGCTAGGAGGGGGAGTAAAGGGAGAGTAACCAAGCCTTGTAAGTAGGGAGACTTGGTTTCTTTTACAAAATCTCAAACCCTGAATTGCTCCCTCCCCCCCTCCCCCTGAACCACTAGGAAGATGAAATACGTCCCAAGTTCTACAGGAGTTCTTCCTCAGAACTTCTCCCCTAAAATATGATCATAAAATATCATATTTAGATATGGGAACCAATAAAAAATCTACTGGCGATACCTATACGTTTGTAATTATCAACATGAAACCAAGTGGAAAAACCGTCACGCAAAACTGTCATACATATGTTTCCAAAACTGAGGGATGTTTTCAATGTTCTGGGAATTTTGCTATAATTAAATTACGGAGGCAATTTTATTGGTGCCAGAGAAGTCTTGACATATTTATATGCAACTATCTAGTGCAATATTGTTCAGTCTGATTTAGGTGTTCGACTGATGTAGACGCGTTTTCATAGCACTGTTTTTGTAACCATGGAAGACGCAGCAAAATCTCAAAGAGCAATAATTTTTTTTTTTGTGGAAAGAAGGTGTGAAAACTTCAGAAATTATTCAGCGTCTGCAAGGAGTATTTGGTGAGTCTACAGAATCCAAAAGTACTGTTTATCAGTGGATCGATCGTTTTAAAACCGGTAGAACATCACTAGAAGATGATCCACACAGTGGGTTTCCATGCACGTTGGTAAATGAAAGAAACATTACTGCCGTCGAAGACCTACTGAAAGAGGACAGGCGAATGACTATTCGTGAAATTAGTGTATGCCTAGGGATAGGTACATGACAATTTCATATCTTGCATGATTGTTTAGGCGTTAGCAAGGTTTTGGCGCGCTGGGTGCTAAGGCTGTTGGGACCAGAACAGAAACTCAATAGGTCTGATACTTGCCGTCAACTTTAAGAGCTGTTAGCCCGTTACGGTGATGAATTTTGGGTTCGAATAATAACCACTGACGAAACGTGGATTCCTTATTTCAATCCTGAGACCAAAAGCCAATCTAAAGAATGGCGGAAACTGAAGAAAGGTCTCCACTTAAGGCGTGTGCAGTTCCGCCTGTTGGAAAGGTTATGCTTACTGTATTCTGGGATTGCGAAGGGATTATTTTTATGGATTATCTGGCGAAAGGTACTACAGTTAACGCAGAATATTATTAAAATTTATTATCCGGATCACTGCGACAGGCACTTGTCAAAAAACGGCCTGGAAAGTTGCATAAGCGTCTGTTTTTTGCAACAGGATAATGCAAGACCACACACCGCATGAAAAACCAAGGATAGGAATTGCTTCCGCACCCACCTTATTCCCCGAATCTTGCACCCAGTGATTATCATTTGTTCCCAGATTAGAAAAAAACCCTTACGGGGTGTTATATTTGAAAGTTTAACTGACGTAAAACATGCCATAAACAGGAGGATTGAGGAGACACCGAAAACGTTCTTTGGACGGCTTAAAAAAATTAGTTTATCGTTGGGATAAATGTATTCAGTTAAATGGAGATTATGTTGAACTACATTGTAATATTGACAAAAATTAACAAAATAATAAAAATTATAGCTAAATTCTCAGAACTTTGGAAACATCATTCGAATATAGAATGTAACTGTAACCATCACTATGAAGATGTCTTGGTTAACTGTGTTCTGTTTATTATTTGTATAATGTTGCTTTCTCATAAAGCCATTTCAAGTCTTAATTTTATTCATTTATACATGTCTAATATTTACTTTACAAAGGTTACATTTGTTTACTGAACAGGAAAATAAGTCAAAACCTTGATCAGAAGTGCATTGATTAACACTCTGATGCCGGTGCTCGACCTCACAGATCCTAGAGGTACCTCCCCTTAAGTCGCTCAATTTGGGGATCTCAAATGGGGTATTCATCTATCCTTCTGACTCAGGGAGCCATAGTTGACAACAATGTTAAGACCTTAGCCGCATAAACACCTGCTCTGAAAGAATGCTTCTGAATCTCTGACATGCCAAGCCAGATTTCGTGTGGGTATTTTAGAAATTTTGTTAAACAAAAAAAATTTAGTATCTTTATTGATTTCCTACCTTCCACCAACTGACTTTCGTCTAGCCTCTGGCATTTAAATGATTTGCTGACCAATAATTACATTTTCTCGAAGAATCTATTTTTTTGGAGTATACCCAGATAAATTTTCACACTATTTGTGAATATATATCACTATATATATCTCTTTGAGGTATTGGTTATAATATCACGAATGCATATATGGAACATAAGGAGATATTTTCTTTTGTACATTGACCTATAGTTAGGTCTACAATTCTGAACATTTCGACATTACAAATATAAATTGAAATTGGAGGAGTGGATCTCACAGATCCAGTGCCAGCATTTGTGGGAATATAGTAGGCGCCTGCATCGGAGTGTTAAAAGCACATTGTGAGATTTCACTAATAACAAATTAGATATTAGTTGTAAATACAAAATGGCTATAAAACTCAACTCAAAGTGTGAAATGCATTTACGTTTTATATTATTTAACACATTAAAAGTATTAAAATGACACATTTAACTGTTTTGAAGAGTATTGGAAGGTTTAAACTTCAAATTGATACATCTGGCATGAGCCCACTTTAACTGGTTTTCCCAAACTGAGGGATAGTTCCAACAAAACGTTCTCCAATTTAAATAACATGGCGTAACTTTTTAAGCATCGCTTACTTTTTTAAATACAATAATATTTTTGATTTTTCTGTAAATCTGCAGTGTAAAACGTTTAAAACGACACTTCATTTGTACAAATTGGTTGAAAAATAACAATGTAATTGGCCAATAAAGAAACTCCGTAGCAAATTAATATATGATTGATAGTTTCTAAAAACGTTTTCCCCTTTGTACATACATTTATAAAATTTAAGATAATTAGAAGTAGACAAACCATATCAGTTGCACAGAAAGTTCCATCTGCAGGAGGTTCTCCTTTCGTAACACATTCTGTTGGAGATATTTGGCAATAAAGTTTGTCACAGAACTGAAACAAGACAAAGCAGAAATTATGATTCATATTTACATTACTAATAATTACACCAAGCAGTAAACTAAAAATGCTTAGTAACCAACAACAAATAGATAATTTAGATAAATATACTGACTTTAAATTTAGGCTGATTAAATACCATCCCCTTGTTTCTATCCTACGTTTACCAGCTCATACTAAGAATCCACAGCTAGTAAATATTTTTAGTTCATTTTAGAAACTTAGCTTGCAACTCAGTAATAATAATAAATTTTAAAATGTTCATTGTTTTTCATATTTTAATAATGAACTCTTTTATCAAATGAATTCAATCGTTACGACAATATTATTAATAACCTACCTATAAACAAAATGTATTGAAATCTCAGCTGTTTCGTGATATTAAGTTTGTGCCGATCATAATGTGCAAGGGCAAATAAAAATGGCTTGACCTAGTTTTATGAAATTTCATTCAGACTTTATTGACTTTGGCAAGTTTTGATTGGCAGAGCCCAATAAAGTCGATAAATATAATTTTTTATTCGTTAGCAGTTTTATGGTACTTAGTTTGTGCCAATCATGATGCGTATGTGCAGATAAAAATGGACATTTAATATGTTTCGATTGACACCATAACAGAGTTCCTATTTTTTTTTGGTGAGACTTCGTGCAATAAAAAATTCTACATTTATTTGTACTTACACAAATACATCTTCTTAAAAATAGTGTAAAAATACTATAGTGAACTATACACATTTAAATATGTAAAACAAAATTTTAATTTTTGAACCCATTTGGTATACCGTACTCTATACTGTATTAATAGTAATACAACGGAATAAAAGTTTAATTACCTTTTCTTGGAAGCTGTCGTACAATCCTTTGGTTTTTCGTCAATCTTATATCATGACGGCCGTTTCAACTATTTATCAGTAGTCATTTTCAAATGTTGCGGTTCGCGCACTCGGAATTCCAATCTCACACACTATTCGACATACTACAGCACTTTGAAAATAATACAGTTAATACCAGGAAGCATCTTACCGGCCACCAGCGCTTATCAGTTACGGCAATTTAAGTCCCTATATCGTCCAACAGTACAAGTTTAAACTCAACGCAAGTAGCACGTGCTAATTAGTTCCACACCGTCGACGTTATATGTTAATTTATATGTGTTCAATGTACATTGTAGTGTCTTTTATATATATGTGTTGTGATTTTATTTAATGTTTTAACAACGTTCCGAGTGCGCGAACCGCAACATTTGAAAATGACTGATAAATAGTTGAAACGGCCGTCATGATATAAGATTGACGAAAAACCAAAGGATTGTACGACAGCTTCCAAGAAAAGGTAATTATCGTTTAAAAACAATCCAGTTTAGGCTACCACATATAAAATATGAATAAAAGTTTGATATCAATCAGAATGAAATAACAATAATCACTTTCAAAAGAACTTTTAATCCTAACTTACACATATTTCCCTCCAGGTAGGTAGATAAAATAATTAGTGTGTAATAACAACATTCATTAGTATGAAATATAAAATAATATATTTATAAATAGAATTTAAGAATATAAGATGTGATTAATAGCTGTTCTCTCTAAATGTGTGTCCATTTGTTCACCTGTGAAAGCTAATAAATTACTAGTAAATATATTACATCCTCTTTCAACACTGTCGTAACACAAACATCTTTCTGGCAGTCTATTCAGAACTTTGTAAGCAATTCGAATTCACAGATAAAGTTAAAAGCCAACGGGGTACTTATTTGGTGAAATTGTTTTAGAATGGGGAATAGATAAGGTGGTGCTAGGATGGGATAAATTTGTAGTGATATTTAATGACAAAGTATGAGAATGTACATGGATACTACATAGAGCTAATCTAAAATTGTACATTTAACTTTTCTACATAATATATTTTCTTTTCTTTATTTGACCAAACCCAGTACAGGTTCAAACTAAGTCGTAGCTTATCTCACCGAGCCAACAGCACATGGATTCGAGTACATCTGAAAGTTAAGTTTGCATTGCTGCGCGGCAGAGTAAATCTGACCTGGCAACATTATAGGGAAGTTGAAATCATGATCCGAAGGACTGTCTGAGAGACACCAACTAGCACGACTTCTGTAAACAAGAAGACAAAAACATTTGAAATATCTCACTTTCTCTTCTTTTACTGATAATGTTTTTTGTTTTTTTAAGTATAAAAATGTTATTGTAACTTTCATTAAATTGAAGAAAATAAAGCTACGAGCCAATAAAAAGTGTTCCATAATCATCTACTGTAAATTTAGCATCACACTCCCATTATGTAACCTTGGAAAGAAGTACCTACAGCTTTTGGTGAGCTCGTCGTAGCACACATAAGATGGAATTTCCCGTTATAGAGTGTTTTAACATTATTTAGCGATAAGTGTAGTTTCAGATTAGCCGTTAGATTATTATTTTGGTTTAGTCAAACAACAGATTTCTTTGTCAAACCACAGTTGCCAATATTGTAAGAAACCAGTTGCAAAAATGCCAAAAAATATAGATTTTATGTAAAAAATGTATGGTTGAAAATGCAAAATAAACGTTAAGCGCGTTGAATTTTTATTTCTCACTATAATCCCAAAGAATTCAAAACAAACAGAACTTTAAATAAAAATTAAGAATATCCTTATAAGCAAATACTAGTAAGAAAAAGCATAAGTTTCTCTAGGCTTCTGCTCTATAATAAATTGTTATTATTGAATGCCCTTATTTTAATTCCCCAACTAAAGATGGTTTGCAGTTTAACATTTTTGCTTAGACTTTCCACATGTCTAAGAAATGCAAAATAAGCTTATAAACATATGTTACCAAGCAAAAGGTTGTTGGCATCTGCTTAAGAATAAGTTTTGCTTGGAGATACTATGAATACAAATGTCTACTAACAACTTTAATTATCTGCTAGCCCATTTTATAGGCGCTTATATGGTTTTTATTGCTTTGGCTGTGGTCAGCTGTTTGGGTTTTTAGGTTACATCACCATTTCAAATGCAGTTCCAATTTTGGATGGTTTTTGGGCCTATTGGAAAAATCTGAGACTTAGTACTTTTTTATACGCCAAATGTTGTAGCCAATTTTAATAACGTCAAACTCTCATAAAAAAATTAGTTAACTTTTGTGATTTTTAAAGTTATTTTATACGCTATATCCAATTGATATAACTTTTGTTATTTTTTATATTGTATATTTATAAATTTTGTTTTATAAATTAAGTTTTGTACATTTCTCTAATTATTTGTTAAATTATTATATTTCCAATTGTTTTGTTAAATTATTACGTAATTTTTTATTTAAATGTCAGCTAAAGTAAACAATTTTCTGTTCATTTTGATAGTAAGATTATAATTAAATGATCTATTACATTAAACACTGTTTAAATTGTTGTTTGCAAAGTCTAGCTATTTTAATTTAAAATTTTCTAAGATTTGTACTAGCTTATAAACTGTTAGGCCACCTTCACACGAAGCCACTTCGTAGCGCTTCTCAGTAGCCGGCGTTGTGTCACTTCTACGGCCGAAGTAGCGCTTCTACACTCGTTGTTGCACTTCTCGTTGCTATGCTAAAGTCTGTGTGCATTACTAAAAAATAGGTAACTATCGCATTCCAGATTATCAGTCGTTTTCTGTAGAAATGGACTTGGAAGGTGATTTATTGTTGGCAATGCTTATTATACGGCAGAAAAAACATCGAAATAGAAGGAGAAAGTTTTGGGGAAACAAGAATTTTTTTTAGCTTATTATGTTGTATAGGTCTTTAGGTTTAATTTAAATCTAATTTCATGTAAATATGTTGAATAGAACATTTTTATAGGTTTTTTTGTTCTTTTTTTATGCAACAAACAGTATTAAGGTAAAACGATTTGCTTTCAAAATAAAGTATTAAAGATTAAACTGTGTTTCCCGAAAGTCTTGTATTGTCTACAAACGAACATTTTTCTCGGAAACCATAAGAGATATTTCAATAATTTTTTCTTGGTTTGTTTGGTATAATAACATGCACATTTTAACATGAGGGTTTAAAAAAATTTTAGTTTGCATAAAATTATATGACTTTTTATGACTCAAATTTGGAAAATTGTTTGACGTTTGTGAAAAAATTTACAATAATTTTACTATAAGTTATATTTTAAGAAATCATTGTGTTAAATTGTAGAGAAAAGTATACTCTAAAATACTGTTTTTTAAATATGATCTTATCTCTTTTGGTTCCTGAAATAAATGTACCTTTGTTTACGTAATTTAACAGGTAACATAGGGCCATCTGACTCCCCTTAAGAACATTTACAAAAATGCCAACTTTCACATTTATTTATATATATTGTTAGTAAACTATAAATTTAATTAACATAATTCTAGTTTTCAGTCAATTAATTTTAAATGTTTAACAAATCAGTCGAAAAATCACTGTTATTCGAAGAAACATCGTCTGGGCTTTGGGCTCGGAAGGACGTTTTGGTCCATAACTGGTCTGAATGCTGTGTGGACTGATTTTCAGTGGCGCGTAACAGCGCTTCTCTTCGAGCAACTAAAAAAGTGGTGACGTGTGAAACCTACCATTTAGAACTATGTTTCGACAGCAGCAGCACTTCTTTTAATCGCCGAGATCTGTAGCGAAGGCAAATTCCGTAACAGTCAGTGGCGCTTCTAATTCAGTGGCTGTGGCGGTGTGTGAAACCTTCCATATATTTCTAGTTTTAGTCGACGGAAGTGCTTCTTAGTGGCGCTGCTAAATGGCTTCGTGTGAAGGAGCCCTTACTTATATGCCTAGCCTTCAAGTAAGCAGCCTTAAGAATATTTAAGAAGATGCTAGTAAAATCTGAAATGTCTTATTTTTGTTCATTCACACATAAATACTTTTTACGATGGCCAAAATGTCCATTGTTAAAACACAAGTTTTAGAGAAAAGCTCCAGTATCCCATTCATAGATTTAAAATATATCAGTACTCCTTTTTATGTATGCTTAAAACTATACAATAGATTACCAAATCGGGTAAAGAGGCCAACATGTAAAAAGTTTAAGGATGCCGAAAAATGTTAGTTGAAAAAAAATATTATAATGTAAATGAATTTTTAAATGACCATTCTTTGGAGTAGTGAATATTTTAAAAAAAACTTTGTACTTTGCTTATTGTTTGGATGTAGTTTTGTTTAATTTAAGGAAGTTCTGACGAGCGACATGTTCATTGACAAATTAATTATTTGTAGTCATTTGAATGTTATGTTGCAATAATAAATAAATAAAATAAAAATAGGCTGTAACCAATTAATTCCACTTCTATTCCCCACCAAAACTGACTTAGGTATACATTTTTTTGTTTGTTCCAGCAACTTAGAAACAAAAACTTTCTTAGATGTATTTTAACCAATAACTAGGGGGTTTTTGTATACTTAATAAATTGTATCATGGTTTCTCTACTGCAAGTTGTCCACTCGGAACTAATCTGCTTGATGTTAGGCCCCATGTGGTAAGTTGTACCATCTGGTTCTGAATCTGGACAGCCATTGTTCTGTCCTTCATCATGTTCAGCTCCTAAACTGAAATTTAAAAACAACAATAAAAGTTCATTAAAAATAATCTGATACATTGACAAAATCATTCCTCAAAGATTGCAAGTTATTCTGAAATGGTCTTAGTATTAAAACAATCCCAAAGGAAGATTTAGGTGAAATTCTATGCAACAGAAGGTTTAAGATGTTTTTTTCTGGCCTTGAGATTGTTTGATCATTATTTGCTCTTCTAGTTTTAAAAAACTGTTTCAATCAATGGAAAATAACTTTTGTCTCAGTTGAACATTATCCAGGATAAGTTTATTGAAAAAATATCTTATATATGGGAAAGAACATGAAGTGCATGTCACACCAATGGAATGCATTGATGTTTCAGATTTACAAAATTAAAATTGATCTCAAATAGGTCAATTACAGCCAAACAGTGAATGATAAACTCCCATCTTGAAAATTAAAATGTCCAAATACTTTACTGAAAATATGTAGCCCTAACTAATATGATTGTTTTCACTTTTTTCATGTGCGAGGAATGTACTCTGAAACGTTACACTAAGGATTCGGTTACGCTTCACACTTAAAACGTCTACATATTTATTTACCTGTGTCCTATTTGGTGGGTCATTATGTTAGCAAGTAACAAGCCTTCATCCACACAGACAATACAGGACTTATCAGGTCGACAGAGGCTAGTCATGTAAGCTACACCGAGAACTTCTCCTTCGCATTGTTGCATCCTGTAACATTCAACTTCATTTTATTTCCTAACAAAAAAATTTAAGTAAAACGTAAGTAAAAATAATAATAAAATATAGAGTTTGTTGAAGAAATTTTAAAGTTTTAGAAGTTCTGCCTGTTTGTAGGAAACAAGCTGTTGTCGAAAAGGGTTTATCAATTTCTAATGACATTTGGGTACTTTTCCGTTATACCTTCCACACCTCGAAACCACTGCCAAGGGAACGAAACATACCTTGACTAAATAGGTTAGGTTAGAACCTTTTAGGTATTTTTTTTTATTATTAATTTTGCATTTCTGTTGCCATCCAACCCTTGGCTAATCTATGGCAACAGAAATGCAAAAATAATAGTAAAAAATACCTAAAAGGTTCTAACCTAACCTATTTAGTCACAGTATGTTTCGTTCCCTTGGCAGTGGTTTCGATGTGTGGTCCGTATAACGGAAAAGTACCGAAATTTGAAGCATAAGTTCTTCTTTAGTTCTTTTTTATAAAAAAAATTGTCCGTCTTCCACGTATATGTTTGTACTACTAATACTATACGATAACGAATTAAATTACAATTCCTTATAGTCGAGTGCAATTAGCCATGAAAATGTAAATCTCAGAGCACGTCTGTAATGGATGGATGAATTTTCATGGGTCTTATTTTATTGAGCAATCGTAAGACAAACAAAACTTCTTAATCTGATACAGCAAAACTCAGCGCCTTTACTAGGGGATCAGACCCCTGATTGAGTTCTATATCAAACTTCTTTGAATAATAACAAACATACAATATGATTTAACAATGTCTCATTTATATCCCTCTTGACCCTATGTCTGTATAAATATATCCTGAAGGCGATATTGTATCAATTTTTGAAGGGTTACCCACATTTATATCATATTCTATGTTTGTTTGGCTCCAACTCTTTTACTCAAAAAAATTACTTACTATTGAGATGAAATATTTACTAATGGGTTTTAAGTTCTGTCTACTAAGAGACAATATGGCTGTATGAATTAAGATTAATAAAACTAATAGAAAAAACAAAATCAAGAAAGCATATATATTGTAAGTAAATTCACCTTGTAACAAATATAGCAAGATCATGGTGGTTAGGATGGGAATCCTTGCTTGGGTTAATTTGAACTTGCCATGCACAAAAGTTTTCCAACACTTCCGATGGGCTGTACACGTCTACATCAAGCTGTACAGAACACAAAAATATTTATTTTCAATCAAAGGTTCAATCAAGGTTCAATCCCTCACTCCACGGTTTTGTTGCATTGCCTGCTGGCTGGTATCAGAGGTAGAATGCTGAGGTACCTCCAAGATTTCCTGAAACTCTGAACAATCAAAACTAAAGTCAACAACACTTTCTCAGATGAAGTCTCAGTCTACTGTGGAGTTCCACAAGGATCAGTTTTAAGCTCAACCCTTTTCAACACAGCACTCCACGACATGCTAACATCTTTGCCCCATGATGTGAATGGTTGTATTTATGCCGACGACATAACAATATGGAGCTCTGATAAGAACCCAATACAAGCCACACAGCAGGTGCAAATTGCCTTAAACATTATTAATAAATGGACAGAAAAATGGAACATGTCAATCTCATCAACCAAAACAGAATGCACCCTCTTTACAAGAAGATATTCACTGAAGAACTTTGTCCCAGAACTCTATTGCAAACAGAAACAAATCCCTTACAACCCAAACCCCACACTGCTAGGACTCACTCTAGATCCTAAACTTTTGTGGAAGAACCACATTCAACGAATATCAGCATACTGCACAAGGAGATTAAATCTGCTAAAGGCTGTAGCTAGTAGAACGTGGGGAGCCGACACCCTAATGCTGAGGCAACTTTATGTATCTTTTGTCCGATCAAAAATGATGTATGGGGTGGAAATATGGAGCTCTGCAGCAAAAGTACATATAAATAAATTAAATACAATTCAAAACTCAGCCCTAAGGATCTGCCTGGGATGTCCAAAAACAACCCCTGTGAGAGCAATGGAAATAGAACTCAACATCGAACCCTTAGAGATCAACTTTCAAAAGATAATCTGGCACAAGTTTTTACAGAAGTCTGCAGACACATCAAATGCCTTCCATAAACGGGATCTCCGATGCACCAATCATAAATCATCTTTTAACTATCGAACAAAATTATTGGCCGCAACCATGTCAGACATGAAACCAATGTCTTATCCTACTGTCAACTGCATCCCTCCATGGAGCTACCAATCACCAAGAGTCAGCTTAAACCTACCTGGACTAACATCAAAGCAGGATCACGTATTAGCACAGAGAGCGGCAGCTCTTGAAGTTATACAGTCGAGTTATGAAGAATGCTATAAAATCTACACAAATGGATCACTAGATCCTAATGAATCAAAATCTGGAGCTAGCTACTTCCTGGATTGTAAACAAGAATCCTTCCTCATTCCAGCAAATTCATGTTCCAGCACCAACACAGAGCTCCTAGCCATTAATGCAGCAGTGGTTCATTGCACAGAGATAGAAAACAAAAAGATTTGTATTCTTAGTGACTCTAAAAGCGCACTACAGCTCATAAAAAGATATAAACCCTCAAACTATTATTATAGAACAAAAGAAATTTACCATCTACTGAACTTGTGCTCGGATAAGGAGATCTACTTCCAGTGGATACCTGGACATTGTGGGCTGCAAGGGAATGAGGAGGCTGACAGAGCTGCAAGGTTGGCCTCCAACTTACATCCAATACCACCTAGAGAACAATCTCTAAGTAGCTGCATAGCCAAAACTGACAAAATTCTGAGAGATAGATGGATAGAAAAGTGGAATGCTGAACAAACCGGAGATCACCTTCGTTCTCTTCTTGAAACTCCAAACGACATTAACATCTATAAAAATATGCACAGATCTGTATCAACTTTTGCCTAAAGAGCCAGGATAGGACATATTGTCACACAGTCATATCTCTTCCGTTTCAAACTTGCTGAGTCACCCTTGTGTCTGGAATGCAAAAAAGAGGAAGAAACTTTGGAACACATCCTCCTTCAATGCTCCATCAAATCCGAGGCTAGAGACGAGTTAAGGAGAAGACTTCAACCAGATATCACCCTCAGACGAATTTTGACTGACTCCACCTTCTGGAAATTGGCCTGTTTAGTGTACGAGAGACACCGTGCGGTTGGTATTACTTGATGCTAGATGCATGTACCAAGAAGTAAGAAGTGAGAAGTAAGTCAATCAAAGGTTTTGTTAAAATGTATAACGTTAATATACTCCAAGCGGACAGGATTCCCTTAACATGCATATTGAGTAAACTTGTATATTTCAAAGGAAACTTTAAATTTTGCACATTCATTTTAAACAAAGGTCGCAAAGAAGAATTACTACCAAGCACAATCTAAACATGATTTTACTGACGGTTGCCCATCCAAGTTATAAAAAAATATTAGATATTCTTTTTTGCCTTCGGTTTTATTCTTCTGATGGACTTTTAACCAACAGAGCTAAGTCAATAATTTAATTAGGATATTCTCCTACTACTTCATAAAACAGACATGATGAAGTTTCCTGTAATTTAGTTTGAACATTACTTTTTGGACTACTATGATAAATGGAAAGACTTGGGACTAGCTATTGACTATTATGACTAAATCCTTAATATTTCCTTACTTTGCCTTCTGTGACACAGTAGTCAATGACATATGTCTCTAGTTCTGCTCACAAATTGTAGGGGGCACAGAATTACTGAATGCGATTTATTTTTAGAGAAAGGTATTGTGAAGCATTGATAAAACTAAGGTGAGCGATACAAAACAAGCGTTGGGGAAACTGAGCTCAAAAGTATTGTTTTTCCACCACAACGCATGTCCACACACGGCTAATTGTACCCAAGAGCTATTAGATGGGAGGTTTTCGATCGCCCACCATACAGTCTGGTGTTGAGCGATTACCACCTCTTTCCATCGATGAAGACCTTTGACAGTGACACAGAACTTCATGCCAGTGCAAACCAGTGGTTGAAATCTAAGGCAGCAGATTCCTACAGAGAAGGAATGAAAAGCTTATGCATCGTTATGAAAATTGCCTCAATTTGAATGACGACTATGTAGGAAAATAGTTAAAGATTGTCCCTTTCAAATGTACTATAACAATTATAAATTATTGATTGACATTTTATGATTTTTTTTTTATATGTGCAACATTTAATTTACCATTTTAAAATAATACAAACTCAAATAAATGACAAGTTATTTTTTTACTTATTATCTCGGAGTCCTAGCTGTGGGCATAAATATATAAATATACAATTATATTTAATTCTTACATATAGGCTAATTGTAAAAATTTGTTATCTATACTAATTGTAGACCTATTCTAAAGTCCAATACAAGTTTATAATTAATTTATATTTTAAATAAGAAAGATAAAGGTTCAAATTTCAATAATTTGTTCTTCAAATGTTAGCCTATTACTATGGCTGGATATTACTCCTTGTAGGCTTGATTTAGATATTACTTGTCCAGATTTTTGTACTACAATCTTCTTATTATTTCTATTTTAATAACTTCAAACTATTTCTTTTTTGTTTATTAATTTGATTCAATATATTAAGTCTTATTTTTTATTTCCACAAATTAAATACGGTATCTTTTTGCTATATCGGTCGTAAAACTGCACAATGAAAATTATTTTTTAAATCCCTGAGTCCTACAATTACATTACTGCCAACTATACACTTCTCAACAAGATCGTGATTCTTCTATACTGAAGCACATTCCATTTCAATTTTGTTCATATGTTTTCTTTTGCCTGCTATCCCGAACCTTTTATTTTTTTAAATTTTTACAAATATATCTGTAGTTTTATTCATATTTAATTGAAAATTTAAATGTACCGGTATAAGATTATATTTCTCGTCCCTTCTTTGCACTCAGAATGGAAAATAAAAACCTAATGGCTGTTGCCAACGTTCCATTTTGCAGTTCATTCCATTCCGTTCCATTCCCATATCCAGCCTTTATACTAAACACTAAATACTTTACTTTTACTCCTACGTATTTGTACATTTCAACATTTATTTAGAATACTAATATTTATAATTATCAATAAGAATTCGTTTTAGTATTTTGTATTTTGTAAAACCAGATTATTAAATTTAGACTATTACAATATTCGGTTAACCTCAAAATGTTACAGTACATAATATTTTTTTTTTTTTTTCGTTGGTTTTTAATTTTAAAACGTAAGTTACTTTCTGGACAGCCTTCGTACATCAATTTATGTCACAGTGATTGGCCATCCACTTTCATTTTGTCTGACTGATGGTGTCTCATGGCCTGTTCATTTCAGGTTGATGATTTCATGACTATATGTGGGGATATCTTATCTATTAGATCAAAGATTATGTTTTTCTTGATTTTAGTTTGTCAATCAAACCTAAAAAAGCTGTTGGTTTTGAAGATTAATACTTAAACTGATTCTAAATTTTCTAACCTGGTTGATATGATAATGAAAGTAAACAAACATGCGTTGCTAAGCTTTTAATCCAAACATTTGTTTTATTTGATATAGAGCTGGTAGTAAACCCCAAATTTTCACTATTTTTATGATTTAAAACAAAAATTATGCAAAATCCTTTCATATTGTGCGTGCATGACCCCATAAGAATATATATATATATCATCTTTATTTATTGAGGCGAAGTTAGGACCATTGGGTCCTCTCTTCCACTTAACCTCGAAACAAAAAATACACAAATACCGTACATAAAAATTCATATTACAAATAAAAATGAATACATAAACAAAACTACAAATAATAATTACTTCTAAAACATAACGAATAAAAACTAAAAATATATGCATTTGTCTACTAAGTAAAATAAAACTAAAAGTTAATTATGCTACACTATAATACATAAACACACTTACACTCTTACACACACACACACACACATTCAAGAACATGCCTCAAATCCCACCCGAGCGCCCGAAACTACCCAAAACTGTCGCAGAACCAACAACCCAAAGCCTTCTTGAACTGAACACGGTCATTGATGCATTTTATACTCTCCGGCAATGAGTTCCATAGCCTACATGCCGTCACAGTGACAGATTTATTAAATATCTCAGTTCTGTGCCTGGGTATAAGTAATAATGAAGCTCCTCGTCGTGTGTCGGTAGCATTTACATGTGAGCTAAAGACAAACCTTTCTGCCAGATAGCGAGGCAATCCAGTGAGCAGAATAGCGTGCAATAACAACAAAATATGATAATTTTGAAAAAAAACTAAGTTTTAGAATTGAAATTTGTTTATAATATTTTGTCACATGATCGTCACATTTTAAGTCAAAAATGAACCGTAAACAATAATTTTGTTGTTAGCTAATTCCATAGTCATGTCATTGATAACAGTATCACAATAGTTAAAATAAGGAAAAATTAATGTTTTCACCAGCTGCACTCTAACATTAAACGGCAAGCAATCTTTTACTTTCTTCAGAGTGTGCATGCCAGCGAACACTTTATTGCACGTGTCAATAACATGGTCTGTCCAGCTTAGAGTATTGTTTATAGTGAGACCAAGATTTTTTACTTTACAACAATAAGACAAATGATTGCCTTTTATTAAAATTTTCGGCCCACTACTTAAATCAATTTTATTTGCGAGTCTTTTAGAACAGATACATATAGATTTAGTTTTATTGTGATTTAACGTTAAACCATGCCTAACAACCCAATCATCGATAGCATTAATATCAACATTTATTGTATCTATTGCTTTATCTATCTCTGAGATATAAAATGGGTATACACTTGCAAATCGTCAGCATATAAATGAAACCTCGAATAGTTTAGTACGTTATAAATATCATTTATATAAATGCTAAATTATAAAGGACCAAGGACAGAACCCTGGGGTACCCCCCTACAAATACTTTCCCAGGAAGACGACCTCTCACCAGATTTAACACACTGGCATCTTCCAGACAAATAGGACTCAAACCATTTAACAGATTCGTCTGAAAATCCCATCTGCATCAGTTTAGCCAATAACAATGGATGACAAACACAGTCAAATGCTTTTGAAAAATCAAACAAAATTAGTAACATAGCTTTCCGCTGATCCATAGCTTGGCGAATATCCTCTGTAACACAGAGGAGAGCTGAACTCGTACTATGACCCTTTCGAAAACCAGACTGAAAACTACTAAGGAGATTATTTTCCTTTAAATAGTTGCAAACATGAAAGTAACTATTTTTTCCAGACATTTAGACAAAGCAGGTAAAATGCTTGTAGGTCTGTAGTCCGAAGGAGCTACAGGAGATTTTGTCTTGTTTAGTGGCGGAATTATACTATACTTCCATTTAGTAGGAAAAGTTGATAGGGTGAGAGAGTTATTAAAAATAGCTTTAATTATAGGTAGTGTGATTGGTAGTGTTTCCTTGATGAAGTTAATTGGAATAGAATTAGATCCAACAGCTTTACTCCGAATCGACATCAAGGTTTTCAATATATGTAGATCATCAACTGCTTTGAAACTAAATTCATTAATGTGTTCATTGAATACCATACTGTACTTGATTTAATATTATTGGTAAAACGCATTGCTGCAGTAAGATCTCCCGGTATATCAGAAAAATAGCTGTTTAACAAATTAAGATCAAGAGATACAGGGGAATTAGGTTTTACTTTACCGACACCTACTTTCTTAACAGTGCGCCACATTTGAGCCGATGATTTGTCAGTCGATAAAGCATTATAAGTGTATCTAAGTTTTGAGTTTCTTATCTCCCGCTTGACCTTATTTCTTAAGCGCCGGTAGTTGGGATAAATCACAAGGCAGGTGGGATCTTTTAGATTTGCGAAAGGCAGTATCGCGCTGATTCATCACAATACGAAGGTGTTATCTAATGAGCTGGATGTTTAGAAATCCGTTTTTATTAACGGTGCATGCTTATCATAAAGAGCAAGTAACTGACTATTAAATTTGGAGACCATAGAGTTTATGTCGTCTGTCCGTATAATATCATCGACTGGAAAACCATTTAGATCAGAAATGAAATCAAAGTTATCAATTTTGTGTATTCTCTGTAGTAAACAAAACTCTGCTTGTGTTTAAATTTTCTTATTAAATAAACGCAAAAAATTAAATCATGTTTTGATAACGCAGGAACAGATATTTGACCATGATGTATTACGTGGCTCATATCACTTACAGCTAAGAATATATACCTTTAAATTTTTGTATTTGTACCTTAAGTAGTTTTTGCTCTACTCTATGTAAGTTAATCAGTCAGAACATAGCCGCTTATATATATGGGGTGATTACACTAGAACCATCTCTGAAACAAATTGTTATCCACACCACTGGATATTCATATGAGTGAAAATATTCCCAGCGTTCTAACGTTCCTTTACCAGAGTTAAATCTTTGAATATGTAAAATCTTACCTGTTTAATACAGTTTGTTAACAATATCAAACGCACTAGAGCTACATTCATGTTGACACCCATACTTGCATCATAAAAGTTGCTGGCCACCTAAAAACAAAAACAAAAAGCAGATTATTTAGTTATAATTTTCATACACTTATACATTTAATTTGATTTGTTTGGTTTGAATCAGAAATAGGAAACTTTAACAATATACAAACAGAAATGCTCAAGAAACCAAAGTGAACTTATTAAGGTGTAATAATTTCAAATACACTTTGTGCATTTGCCTTTTATCTGAATTTCCATAGGAAAAATGAGCTATTGCAGTGGCCCTTATGGTAAGACCCAAGGTCGGGAGTAGCAAATGAGCACCGATCATGGTCCCCAGAACATGTTTTGGGGTGTCATTAAAAATCATATATATATGTATGTGTAAATGTGTTCACACTCTAGCGGCCGCATTTTAAGTCCGATTTGGTTCAAATTTGGTACACATGTTGGTTGTCTATGTCGCTCAGACGAGTTCGATAGCCAAAAAAATCCAGCAACCGGAAGCATGTTTTTTGAGCGGAAGTAACTGTTTTTTGAGATTTTTCCTACAAGGATGAATTTTTTTAGAGTTTTTCCTACAAATATAAATTTAATGTAGGCTGTTATTCTGCACATTTTGTTTTTTAACACGACCTTATAGCTCGCTTGGTTCCCCCAAAATCGATCAAAACGTAAAATACCATAAAATAGCCGGTTCAAAGCCATGTGGTGGATTTTACCGTGGGGTTGGCGTGTGAAGCACGCAATGCATTGTGTATTGAAGAGACTCCCAATACGGGGGTTGGAGTGCGAAGGACGCGATGCTTTGTGTATTGAAAATACTTCCAATATGAGAAATGGGTGCGAAGCACGCAATGCTTTGTGTATTGGAGATACTCCCAATATGCGGAATGTCGTGCGAACCATTTTGCAGCTATTCAGCACCGTCGTGAATAGACCTATTTCCCAAATTGTTGGTTGAAGCCCTAAAACATATGCCTTTAAACTTAATTTTGGAAATTTGCTCAACTCACGTCAGCGGTTCAGCTGCGTAGTCGAATTATTATTTTTGTAACCAAAATTGTATATTGGGTTTTACCCTTTGAGGGGTGGCATATTTATGCTTAAAGAGTTATCACGTCATATGAAGTTCTTGGTTGCTATGAGGACAAGTTTCTATTACGACTCAAACCGTTGGTTATTTCACCACTAGAGTGTAAATATATACTGTAAAAGTGTCTGTAGTAATAGTTGCTACCCATTTATTCCTCTTAAATGAGTGGGCATGACATAAAAATGCCACGTCGGTTTGTTTGCTTCTTTCTTCTGTCCCGCGGTTATCTCACTTTTTTGACTTCTTTGTTTGTGAGCTGCTTGTTTTTTTATAACTGAATTTTTATAATAAATCAATAACTAAATTTCTCTAAATTTTTATTTCTGATTGTTCCTAGTGTGTGAAAAAAATCATGTCATATAATGTGATTACTTTTACAAAATCCACCCTCAATTTTTCAATAATTTTAAAGCAA
>JAGFPH010008454.1:7666-39988 GCA_018207615.1 Philaenus spumarius
CTCGCTAAAAAAGGGTTTTAAAAAATTCGAAACTTTAGGGGGATTGGAAGGGTGGGTCAAGGTTACTAAAAAGAAACACCGAACGGATTGGAATGAAATTTATTATGTAGCTTCCTCTAGGGCCCTAGGTGCTCGCTAAGAAAGAATTAAAAAAAAAATCTATATTTTATGGGAGGTTTGGTGGGGGGTAAAATTTACTAAAAATCCCCATAAGAAATACATAGTGTAATATATTTATTGATATAATATATTTTTTGTTAATATACATTTAACTTTGATTTGTCTATCCGTGCAAAGCCGGGTCGGGCCAGCTAGTCTATTTGTATAAAAGCCAAATCCACTGACTCACTGATCACGATTTTTCAAAAACTACTGAACGGATTGGAACGAAATTTGGTATGTAGCTTTCTCTAAGGCCATAGGTGCTCACTAAAAAAGGTTTTAAAAAAAATTCGAAATTTTAGGAGGGGTTTGGGGGGGTCAAATTTACTAAAAAAACCACCGAACGGATTGGAATGAAATTTGGTATGTAGCTTCCTCTAGGGCCCTAGGTGCTCGCTAAGTAAGGTTTTTAAAAAAAAAAATCGAAATTTAGGGGGGTTTAGGGAGGGGGTCAAAGTTGCAAAAAGTCCCCATAAGAAATACATAGTGTAATATATTTATTGATATATTTTTGTTGTTAATATACATTTAACTTTGATTTGTCTATCTGTGCAAAGCCGGATCGGGCCAGCTAGTCTATATATATAAATTCCAAATACCACTCACTGACTCATCACGAAATCTCAAAAACCACCGAACAGATTTATAATGAAATTTGGTATGTAGCTTCCTCTAGGGCCCTGGGTGCTCGCTAAGAAAGGTTTTCAAAAATTCGAAATTTTAGGGGTGGGGGGGGGGGGGGGAGCTGGGGCGGACTTTGTCCTTCATTAGGGCGTAAACCTTGAATAGCCTGAAGGCGCATATCAGAAGGTCTGAGGGTATGGAAAATGACATCCTATACACATGATTTTATGCTAATCTGAAAGCAAATTTGTAAATAAATACTAATGATTTTCTTAGGTTCTTTCTTATTATATTTGTATTGTCCCTTACATTTATATAATAAATCATGTACTTCCTGTTTACAACCTGCAACAGCTGTACATTGGCGCTGTAAATTTACATCAAATTTTCCATGATATAATTTAACACATAAAATATGCGTTAACAAAAATGCTGTTAACAAAAATAACGATTCATTATTGACTAAACGGTTTTTGCGTTGACTGAGTACAAACTGTAAGCCTAATTGTTTAAAAAGGCTGTTTTATTATTTGGCTCTAACGGCCGACTAAGAAAATAAAATAAACTGTCATTTGTGAATTTGTTTTTGATACTTTTTTGTTCTCATTATTTTTTAAAGTTTAACTTGATCAAGATTGCTTTGGTTTAGGCTTAAAACTTTGTCAGATTTTTTAATGAAGAGATGGAAATGAAAGTATGAGATAATTCTGAAAAACAATGTAGCCTGTAACTTACAACAACTAAACTATTTACACAAATGACACAACTAAAATCATGTTACAAAGCTAAATTTCATTAAATAATTTTATAAATTACTTTAAAGTCTGAGCTGTGGGAAAATAAAATAACTACTAAGTTATGATTTTTCTTTTGGTTCAAAGTATATTCAATACATCAAGAGACCCTTCGTTTTCTCGCTTTTTTTCACACAGCTTAGCTATTACAACATCATTGTCTACGAAAGTGATTGTCCTCTCTCTTTCTATTTGGATTAAGATAGAGCCCTCTAAATAAGATATAAGAGCCTCTAAATTATCTTGGTTCAATGTTGCTCGAAGTCTTGATTTTACAAATTTGAGTGTAGAGAATGTTCTCTCACAGTTAACTTGTGTCAAAGGGATGATCAAAATAAACTTATCGACCAGTTCAGTTCAGGGAATGATACTGAGTACATGTTTTAGGGCCTACTCATGTATCACATTGAACACACACTTGATACACTGCTTGCATTCCGATGTATTAGAGCAAGTCTTATTTTCCTCTTCATTGTATTCATCATTGCTCGACTCATTATTAGATTTTAATCTGAAAAACTTTCTTCGATTGTCAAGTTTAAATCAGACAATACTTCAAACAAGTATTAAAGTTGTTTTTATCTGTCTACATTTTGTACCTATGTTCAAATTTTGTCCAATGTATTTGGTCTCAGTCCATTTTTCTTAAATTCAGGAAATCTTCTAGGGTCTAATATAGGCCTAAGTATTTTGTATCTGAAAATCTCGAGTTCAATGACACAATACACTTTTATCCTGAATTAGTCTTCTTCAGTTGAGTTGACAAAAGCATCTTCATTTGTGTCACAATCACCATATACTCTCTTGGCGGTTTGTATTATTTTGTTTTTCAATTCTGTCTCAATGTACAATTTGTCTGCATCTAAAGAATGGTCTTCATCTACTTTTTTGTTGATGGAAGCAGTCATGAAAGACACAAATCTGTTAGCAACCTTCTTGTCATCTTCAAATTCAAACTCGTTACGAAGTTTTCCCAAAGATTTTACTGAAATAGAGAAATAGGCACGTTTGAAGGCACGTTTTTTGGGTTTATCTAAAAAAATAAATATGGGAGATTGTTCTGCACATTTTGTTATTTAAACTGCCTTAAGCCCTGTTTACACTAGCATGTAGAGCTTGCGCAAGTTTTATTTGCATCCTACTTGCAAGCAAACTTGCAAATGTAAACATTAAAATGCATGAAAGTTGCACTTGCAAGGAGGACTGGCATGCATTTGTTGCTTGCGGAAGAAATATATGTTTTCACAAAAATACTTGTGCCATAATAACTTTCGCGAAAGCTCCACTAGAGCGCAAGCTGTACTTTCCTGTGTAAACCTGTTGCTTGCAGGCAACCACTACTTGTAAACAAGTGACGAGAGCGTTTTGTTGTATGCTCATGTGCTTAGTTCTAGGTTTTTGTTTGTGTTATAATTGTTTGTTGGCGTTGATAATTGTTCGGTGAGTTGTTATGGGTGATCAAGAGTGTGACAATGAAGATAATGAACGAGCTATAGGAAGGAGTACAGTAAAGAAGGAAGGCAAAACGATTAAAAAGTTAGATAAATGGAGTCTAACAACAATTGAAATTTTTTCGGAACTTTATGAGAAACTTTTTTGAAACACGCAGAACGTTCCTATAGCTTTCTTTGTCTTGTCTCGCCAATTCATCTAATAGCCTTTATCCTCCTAATTGCAACCTTCTTGATACCCAACTTCTTTCCCAACATGACCTGCGTTTTCCCCTCTTTATTTTTAATAGTAACTGATTTGCTTCTTCACAATGCTCATCACATATAACACCAACTGCTATTCTCACTACAGCAAGAACGTCTTCTATATAATTCGACATTTCCGCACAAGATGAAGATCTGCACTGATTAAGCAAGTTTCCCTTGCAAACCCAGGTGTGTGTAAACCTTAAGGCTCTTCTTTACCTTGAAGAAAAATCCCGAGTGTACAGTGTGATTTTAATGCAAAAGGTCTGACTGAAGCCGCAAAATCGTTGAAACATGCATTCGTAATAACGTGTTTCGGATTCTATTTATAAATTAAAAATCTTTGAAACTACTTTAAGTTATAAAGAAGGCTTTATATTTTTTACGTGTTAGCTTAAAATATGGAAATTATTGCTTAAAACTTCCAAAAAATGCGTTAAAAATAATCGATTTTTACTCAATTAAACTGTTGATTAAAAGGAGTTGCCGTCGATTTCATTCAATTATGAGATATAAGACAAAAGCACATAGCCTTTAAGAACAATTTAAGATGTTTCACAATTTTTTAGGTTGAAAAACGGCGTCCGAAACACGTTAGTACGAAGTGTATACTTTTGCTGTTTTACGCAAGGTATAGAAGACCCTTAACTTGACTACAAGTATAGCTCTACACGCTAGTGTAAATGGGGCTTTAAAGCCCATCTGGTTCCCCTAAACTCGATCAAAACGTGGGGGATTTTACCGTGAAGGTAGCTTCATGCGAGGCGAGTTTTTCCTCTGGGAGCGGGACGAAGCAGCGCGCGAGCCGAGGCTGAGGCTGGGGTGCAAACTCAACTAATTTATTTCGTACACGGAGGTAGCTATTCAACGCTTTTGAGAATAGACCAATTTCCCAAATAGTTGAAACCCTAAAACATATAAACTTAATTTTGTAAATTTACTCACTAACGTCAGTGGTTAACCTGAGAGATTGAATTAACTTATTCGTCTAGACGTAAATCTCAGAGTAACACTAAACATTCGTTCATTTACTTACGATTACACTATTTACTTTTGTCTAATTTTTACAGTTTTTGTATGTGATTTACCATGCAGTGTAACACTATTCCTATAATTTAGTATAAGCTAATCGTATAACCAACGACGTAGGAATCGCATCTATAAGTTACACCCAGTATAGTCCTACTAAAAAGACGTAGACTACAGTACACACTGACCATGTGGACAATCCTTTTTTTTATTGCCATTCTTGTATTTACCAACAAGATGTAAGAATACAACACACTATCGCTTTTCTCGCCGACCCCAGTGTGACTCACGGCGAAAAAAATTAAAACAGATTAAAATATAGTGTAATCTGATATTTTCACTGAAATGATTGATTAGAACAGAGGCACTTGGATCGAGGTAGGGTGAGGGGGGGAGGTGCGCGTCATCCTACACTCGATTCAACGTTCACCGTGCGGTACAGAGCGCCCATAAGCCATGCTATCCATACGACAGTCTCAGCGATAATAGCCAACTAAAAAACATCAACTCCCATTCTACGCTCGGTCAGTTGACGCAACCCGCATGACAATAAACGAGATGTTCCCTGTAATGGTAGTAGCACGTCTATTCTCCCGTAAGACCTGTACTGCACGGTGAACGTGGAATCGAGTGTAGATCCTGACGCATGGGTAGTAGGGCCAGGTTTTTGTGGGAATGACAGGATGTTTATAATAGCGTAAATATAAACCTAACCTAATAACAATGTTGGTTGTTAAAAAAATATAACCGATTCTAAATTTGCCAAGTAGGTTGGTACGCTAATATTTCGAATACTCGCTTGGCTCTAACTTCAAGTGAAAGGGTACAAAGATATACCATACATATAAATATACATAAACATATATTTTATTTGATAGTAAATACATTCAGTTCTACACTGTGTGTCAACTACAATTAACCTTATCATTTACTGTACACTAGGGGCAAAATTGAGCGCAAATTTCTACTCCCCAAATATGAATTCTTTTTAATATATTTTCAAGGCCGTAGCCGGGGGGATGAAGGTTGGGTCAGAACCCTCAAAATCCCGAAATTTAGTAGTAAATATTAATACTAGGTTTAAAAAGTGCAAATTAAATTATAAAATAGACAACACAACAGAGGATCCAGCAACACATTTTACATCATTGTGCATTTCATGCATACCGATATTTAGATTTACTTGATTAAACTACAACGTACAATACACATGGTGCAGTAGGTTGCAGCCTTAATCTCTTGTGAACTTGATCTGATCTATTAAATTAGAAACCTATGAAGGTTCAACAAAAATACTTTACTCTAACACACGCAATGCCCTGTGTATTTAAAACACTCTCAGTATGGGGGTTGGCGTGCGAACCACGCAATGCTCTGTGTATTGAAAATACTTCCAATACGGGGGTTGGCGTGCGAAGCACTCAATGCTCTGTGTATTGAAAATTCTCCCAATACGGGGGTTGGGGTGCGAAGCACGCAATGCTCTGTGTATTGAAAATACTTCCCATACGGGGGTTGGCGTGCAATGCACTGTGCGTCGGCCGCTTCTCATACTTCTAGTGTCAAGCTCACATAAGCGTCCTTATCAGTGAACGTGTTAAATGGGTTTAAATTCAAATCCCCAGTCCTGACCTGACCCCCCCCCCCGAAGTTTTCCTGGCTACGGGTTTGATATATATATACAACTCTCCCAATAGATCAACCCACAGAAACTAATTTTAACCCAGTATTTACATAAAACAATTGTCCCTTTTATATCCACAAACAGTGCCTTCACCTTTACTCTGTCTGGTGGCTCCAACAATTTGACAGCTCAGTTCCCTTGCCCCTGACGTCCACCTGGGCTGGCACACCTCACGGTAAAAGCCTTTCTGGTCTCTCCTTGAAGCTCACGCCGGCGCGGCGTCTACATCCCGAAGCCCCCGGTCTCCCAAGACCTTTCTCTTCACCCAAGTACCTTTCGCAAAAGACCTCCATTCTAATGTTTTCTCCGTAGTCAAAAACCCTGTTCCCCCTCTAAGTTTTCCCCGTTTTGTCTTTGTATTAATATGATGGCTTACTTATAAACACCATTCAGCAATTTTACATAAGTTCTACTTACACAACTACAACTACCAAGGCTACTCTATATTACATAATTGTGCAACTCTGCTATTGTCAAGTTGTCAGCAACTCATTATATTTCGTAACACTAATAAATATAAATGTTTTCAAGAAATGTGTGTTGGTTCAGTATATTCTAAAATAAATTTGTGTTAATATTTTGATCCAAATCAGTTTTTTATTTGTAACTAGCTGGTACCTAGTTATTAAATAAATAAAAGGACTATCGGCTGCCTTACCATTACACGCAATTCAAAAACGATTTTAGATCCAAGTTCCATGGACCAAAAAAGCACAGTGAATTTCGCCCAAATCGATATATGTATCCCTTTTAGACCTACATAAATTATTAGCTATGCACCAATAAACGCTAAAAATTCCATTTTCCGCCAGCTTGTTACTCATAACTCCCGAACGAACATAAAAATTACAAATCAGATTTTTAGGTGTACTTAACATCTACGAGTACATTTCACATTATTGCATACTGTTTTGATATATATTTAACGGTTAACCCGGCGAATACACTAAATTCAAACACAGGCGATCTTGTCAAAGTGTTAAGCTTTTGATCCGAACAGTTGTTTTATTTATAATGGTCGCGTGTCTCGCCGTTCGAAAAATTCCTAATTTTGTCCGGAATGTTTAATTTTTTAAAATTTTTAAATAGGAAACCTAAATATTTCCGCGATAGAAAGTAGCCTAGATTAATCTGTGAAAAGTCCTATACATGCAAATAAAGTTTCATCAAAATTGGTTCAGCCATTCCGGAGATTAGCTCGGACAAACAGTCTGACGGAGACAGACAGACACAAAGTTAATAAATGCATGTTTACATTTTGGTAAAGTTTGAATAACCATTTGGAAAAAAGTATTTATTTCGAAATCACAGACATTTCAATTTTATTTATATGCACAGACTGGGGGTCTGCCCCTGATCGCTTCGCTCGCCAACCCCTACGGTGACATAGGGTGATGCCAATGCAAACCACAACTTTTTTTACAATTTTTACACTAACAAATAATGTTTAATAGGACTTTTTACTGAAATTATTATTGATTAGGACAGAGGAACTTGGATCTAAGTTGAGTGGTGGGGGTAGCTGTGACCTGTTCATAATGTAAAACAAACATCGAAATATACACGCAATATCGTCAACATTTGTCCACAAAATCCCTAATTTCATCCATAATTTTTCAATTTTTTAATAGGAATTTTAAATATTTTTGGAATAAAAATTAGCCTAAAATATTCTCTGAACACATAACTACTTTTCTTACAGTTTTCATGTACTAACGTATGCACACTTTCGCATACATAGCTACTGTACATACATCAATATATGCTCAGAAGTATTCACTAGCATAGAAAAGTAAATCTTTCATACACTTCAATAATCTCAAGACTATGACGAGAAACAATAAACAAAACAAAATAGTTTCACCATAAAAATGCTTCGTTAAAAGACCAGACCACACTCAAATCCTCCATGCCCAAAAGTCAGCATTTCAACAGTTTGCTATATTTGTTTCATCTTGTACAGAATATTTTCCAGAAGTTTTTTTATAAATCTCGGAGTGATGTTAGTAAATTTGAAAAATATGGACAATTTAGCTGTGGGTATGAACGCTTTATGGCCACGTCTAAGCAGATAAACAGAAGTTCTGTTTTTCAGATCTGAAAAATGCCCACTCCTAATATAGAATACTTTCATAACTTTAAATATTTAAAAACATCTATAGGCATTTTCACACCGGAATCTGCGTCGTCCATGGACGTCCGCGGTTATCCATGTACGCCTATGGACGTGGCAATTAACACTGCATGTAGTGGAAGGATTTGCAGTGGATGTGTCATCCCCCCCCCTATTTCATCATACAATCGTCAGTCTTCGACAAAGAGAGGAGTCTTCGTTAAAGCCATTTCACACCGGTGGCGTCCAGTCAGATTCTGTCACATAACGTTACGTGGCAGACGGCCAATTCACACCGGACATCGGCGAGGTATTGGGCGCGCTTTTCCACACTTTTTGGTCCAGTGCGCATGCCCGAGGTGAGCGACATAACGTTACATGGCAGACAGCCAATTCACACCGCAACAGACGTCCGCGTACGAATTCCAGAGATCGTTCGCCGGGCGATCCCGCAGATTCGTCACAGCGCGTCAGTGTGACTAACGCCGACGTTTTCGGTGGTTTGAATTGCTCTATAAGAAACAACAGTGAGCTATCCTTTAAAAAATCTGTCACATACTGTCACACTACATAACGTTACGTCGCGTCGGTGTGAAATGGCCTTTAGTCTTCTGATGTGCCGTGGCTGGATCAATTTCAAATGTCTTCACTGCCTGTATCCCAAAGATATCTACGTTGTCGAACTTCATCAATCGGCTGTTCCATTTTAATAATCACCTCACAAGATGCTGAACAACAGTCGGTGAGTATGACACAAGTGGCCTGGAGCACAGCGCCTTCCCGCGGAAATCCACGTGATGGCTGTGGGTCGACTGGGTTGTTCCAAGCTGATCGCTACACTCAATTCCACGTTCACCGTGCTTTAGAGTTAGAGGCACCCCAGTTGGTGGAACGCTCTACTACTCATTCCGCCTGCCAACTGCGTACTGTCCTGCATGAAGACATCGTTTCACAACCACTGTCTCTGACTATTTTTATAATTGTCTTTTACGATATCTATTTACACTTAATTTATATTTACCTATTAATAGTTTATTCGTACCATATTTTTTATATCAAAAACGAAATTGCGTAAAAAATAATTTAAGAAATGAGAAATGTTTTTAGTAATGCCGGGTTATGAGTCTAGGTCCACAAAAGGGTAGTAGTTTCCTGCCTACTGGCACCGTCAACTGGTTTGCCTTTTACTCTACGGGTCTTACAGGAGACAGTCATGCTACTACCGTTACTGAGAACATTACGTTTGTTGTCATGCGAGTTGTGTCAACTGTCCGGTGATGCGCGGGAGCTGTTGTTTTTTGAACGGCTAATATCGCTGAGACCACCGTTTGGATAAAATATGGGCACTCCGTATTGCACGGTGAACGTGGAATCGAGTGTAGACGCGTCCAAGACGTCTGCGGACGTCCATGTGCGTCTGTATGAATGGCCCCATTTAAAATACATGGTCAGCAATTATTTTCCAGCCCCATCCCCGGACGTCCATGGATGCCGGTGTGAAACGGCCTTTAGAGGTAGTATAGTGTTACGAAATAGAATGAGTAGCTGACAACTTGACAATGGCAGAGTTGCACAATTATGTAATATAGAGTAGGTAGTTGTAGTTGTGAAAGTAGAACTTATGTAAAATTGCTGAATGGTGTTTATAAGTAAGCCATCATATTAATACAAAGACAAAAGGGGGAAAACATAGGGGGAACAGGGTTTTTAACTAGGGAGAAAATATTAAAATGGAGGTCTTTTGGGAAAGGTTCTTGGGTGAAGAGAAAGGTCTTGGGAGACCGGGGGCTTCGGGGATGGACGCCAGCGAGGGCGTCAAGTAGAGCCACCAGGACAGAGTAAAGGTGAGGACACAGTTTGTGGATAAAAGGGATAACTGTTTTATGTAAATTCTGGATTAGAATCAGTTTCTGTGGGTTCATCTATTGGGAGAGTTAAATAGATATTTAAAAGAATTCATATTTGGGGGAGTAGAAATTTGAGCTCAGTTTTGCCCGTTGTGTAAAGTAAATGATTTAGACTAAGGTCAATTGTAGTTTTCACACAGTGTAGAATCAAATGTAATATACTAGAATTCCGTATATAATACATATTTACGTATCTTTATATGTATTATATATCTTTTTACCCTCTCACTTAAAATTAGAGCCAAGCGAGTAGCCCACTCCGTGATAATAGTTAGGTGTCTGAATAATGGTAAAGACGAAACCCTCTCCTTTTTTCAAGTGAGAACTTTGTTTACTAGAAATTAACGAAATCACCAATAAAACTATAATTGCAAATACATTATACAAATTACTCGCCGTAAGGCCGGCGCGACGTTGTAAAGGAAGGCGGTCGGTCGAACGTCGAACGGGTGGGAAGGGGCGGTGTACAAAGGGATTTTACTGCGTCGGAACACAGATAAAAACGCTATTGTGTTCGGGGAAAACCAATATTTTCAATCATAGCGGGCCATTTAGCAAATAAATTGACTTGTTAACAAAACTAATAAATAATTTCGTAACAGTTGACTTGTTTGTAAAGGTAGGCCTAATGTCGTTAAAATATTCCGATTGCCATGAACGAATGCATTTCGATTGAATGCTGTTTATTCCCTCAGATTGTCTGATCGGATTCTAATTGCATTTGTTTGTTCACGAGTCATGTCATATAATATAAATGAGTTAAGCCGCATTTACACTTGTAGCTTGAGACGTTGAGAGCTGTATAGCCGAGCTATATAGCTGCTTGCTCTATAGCTCGGGTATATAGTTTGGGTTTTCTAGCAGCTGTCAGATGGAGGGTTAAAATACTTTATTTGGTTGCTGATTTTTAAAAAGTAGATGTGTACTATCTCCAAAATTTTTTAATTACACTACTGTGCCGTACTCACGAGTGTGGACCTGGAAAGAACGCAACCCGCACGGCACAGTGCATTGGTTTTGCCCTGTCGCTTATTTTAAATGCATTTCTAAAAACATCGGTCTGCATCACTTCTCTTGAAAACACGGAAGTTCTCTTTATTAAAAATTAGTAAGTGTGTTTAACAATAGTATGGAAGGATGTTACCAAGGTAATCCACTAGGATTTGAAAGTCGGAATTTCTGAGAAATCGGAGGGTTGATAGTTCCGCGAAACATATTAGTGACATGCCTAGTACAGCCGTGGCCGACGGCACCAGTCTTAGCGCCTGTAAATCTCAGGTCCACACTCGTGAGTACTACACAGTAGCTTCTCTTACCTGACTACTTAGAGACTCATTGAAATTGAAAGTTTCTCTGAATTTCCTTGGTTTGCATTTGTCCTTTAAAAACCTAAGCGTATTGAAATACGGGCATTTTGGTTCATTTTCTGCTACAGAACCACCCTCCCTTTTCCTGGAATTGCGCTGATATTGGCCAATTAGACAGCGGATCTTTTTCTCGACCTAGTCTCTATCAATTTTCAATGTCATTCCAATGTCAGACCGAGCATCTTGCTTCCGGTTCCTTATTTTTAATTCGGAATTTGTGGTATCCACAACACAGGATGTTCTCCGACGAGCTCTATGAGTTTTTTTCCTTACTCCATTCGAATTCGCTTCTCATTCTGCACACAATGTCGCTACAAAAAAAAAAAAAAAAAAGCTAATGACGAGGTGAACACAACAAAAAGAGTTGGTAAGCACTGAAAACATCACACGTGGTCGTGATGGCAGAAATAAAATGAGTTTAAGGTAGGGGGCTATATATAGCTTTGCTATAAACAAATTGCACTTCTAGCGGAGCTATATAGCTGGGCTAGATGTTTTCTTTGATCTTTACCGACAACCAACGGATAGCGGATCTTGAATGTCGTTTTAATGAATTCGAAGCTCGGCTATATAGCTCAACTATATATAGCTCTCCAGCTACAATTGTAAAAGCGGCTTCCCTGGGCAGCACGTAATTTACAACAATCCATCCTCATTTTAACAAATGTCCCATTTTGTTTTGTACTATCAGCTTTGGACTAAATCCATTTTGTAATGTTTTTCTGAGTTATATAATAATTCGATTTAGTGATCATACCGCTGATCTGGGAAACGTGTGAAATTTAAACGTGGGATATATCTAAAGAAACAAATAAAGCAACATGGTGTACTTATACAGGTGTTCATTTGAAAACTTCAAAGTCGTATTAAAAGACTTATAGCCCAAGTATCAACATTCTGTAAACGGGAGTGCATAGGCCTAGTATTAAAAAAAATTCAAAATGGGGGTGCTCAGAACCATGCCCCCTTACCCAAAGTCAAAATTTTAAAATGGCAACGCATACCTTGTGACACCTCAAATTGAAGCTCATAAAAAATGCTGTATTTTGGTGGGAAAAAAATTGAAATCGGCCAAGCCGTTTGGTATTAGCTGCCAATAATGTCATTTCTTACGCAACAATACTCTTAATAACTTAATAATTCTTACTAAGTACTACTTACTGCTAATAACACAACACCATTACTTACTGAAAGCAATGATGTTGACAAAATGCCAAACATATTTGTTTAACGTAACAATTGCCAATTTTTTTTTATCAGTATTTGTAAGTGATAAGGACAAGTAAGCATCTTATCATTCTTTTATTTTCCTTATCAACAGTATTTGTGGAGACTGGTTTGGTGGCTATCTTTGGACATATTTTTAGTTTCAACACCAAAGGTCGCCAATTTGGGAATGCAGTTTAATTTGCTCAGTGACAGTGGTGCGTGTTGTACGTCTTGCTCCACAAGGAAAATGGTTTACATTAGTCCTCTAATGGTCCTCGTTTATGTACAGAGTGTTCTTAAAGTTCCTTTAACCCCCTCATTATTTTTGTTACTGAAATGAAGTTAACAAAACTTTGTATATATCTTGTGTTGCATCACAGGACACATTTTTTTTTTACATATCTGACTCTATATGATTTTGGAGGGCTTAGCCCCGTAAGGGGAGTTAACAATTTAAAACATAAAGGTAGGTCATGTAATACGCCATTGAAAAGCTTATTAAAAAAAAAACAGAATGGCGCAAACCAGAGCTTAATATCTTACTTCGTTTCAATTTACAATCAGAGTTCTGGAAAATGATATTTTTATTATAACACCAAAGCAGGTTCTTGTCCTAAAAAAAAAATAATTTCAACCTTGTCGTCATTTGAGCGATGCATTTGTAAAAAGGCAAAACTGAGTGCTATGACAACAAATACCAGAAACAAAATGAGTGAGGTATTGCTATCCTATCAGTACATGAAAAGTGGTGCTTATCAGTTTCGCATAAAGTTGAGAATGTCAGGAGCAAAGGTCAAGGGTTGTATTCCCATTTTTCTCCCAAAGTTTTTCCAAGAAACTCAGATAAATTAGTGGTACCGTACTACATTTATTTGGTGTTTCTATTTTTAAAATGTGTTACTTTTAACCTCAACCTACAATTGACTTATTCCTAATATTGACAAATTAATAACCTGCTTTGATGTTATGATACAAATATTTTCCAGAACTTTGATTGCTCGTTACTTTGAAACTAAGCCAGATACTAAGCTCTAGTTTTCTCCATTCTGTTTCTCTTTTAATAAGCTTTTAAATGGTGTATTACATGAACTACCTTTACATTTGAAATTGTTACCCCCCCCCTCAAGTCCCCCCCAAAACCATAGAGATTCAGATATTTCCAAAATTTTGTCCTGTTATGAAACACAAGATATAAACAAAGTTCTGTTAACTTATTTTCAGTAACAAAAATAATGAAGGAGGTTAAAGGGACTTTATGAACTCTCTGTATATAAATGAGGACTACAACAATACTTCCTGGGTTAAAAACGGTCACTTGGTAAATGGTGAAGATATTATATTAAGGCTATAATATAGTATTTTACTTGGATAAGATTTTGGTTTAATTGCTGTGATCCTTAAAAACGTCATTGTAAAACTCTGCTTGCCTCCTGTAGTTACCCCTATAACAATATGTCATATTTTATTCAGGAATATATAAATAGCTGTAATAAACCACCATCTTTATATTTTGTACAATTTTTATTTGTGCAGTCTGGGTACTTCATTATTTTCTTTTACCAACTTGTTTTTGAACGCTAAGTTGAAAGGGCTATAGATTTAGTTACATACCGATATTAGATGTCAGATTACTTTTTTTTAATATAGGCCTTATCTAATCAGGGGCGTCGCTATGGGGGCAAGGGGGCGTCACCCCTCAACAATAATCTTAAAATTCAAAAAGTTGAAATTTTTTCGGATTAAACTGCACGAAAAAACCCTAAAAAACTCCAACTTTGGGTTTCAAAAGTGTTTGTTGTTAATTACCAACATTCACAAATAACAAGCAACTTATAAATTCCAATCAAAAAATGTTGGGCAAATCCAAATATTTCTGTACCAAATAAATACATTGACTTCTTTAAATGATGTTCTGGGAAATTTAGTTCCAACCCTTGTTATTGTGGCAACACTGACTGTCACTGACATGCCATGCACTGCTCCAGGCCGCCAGACCAGTGTTGTCAGATTGGGTTTTTTCAAAAAATGGGGAATTTTTTAAAGTTTGCGGCAAATATTGAAGAAAAGAAAATGCTGGGAAAATATGGTTAGTGTTTTTCAATAATGTGTTAAAATTCTTGTAAGATATAAAAACTCTTAAAATACTCAACATAACACCTGCAGTGTTAAAACCCCTGCTTAGAAAAGTCCGTTTCCCAAAAAAAATAGGGTGAGCCTCCAGGGCCCATATCTACTTGGATTTATTCCACACAAGATAACCCTGAACCCCCTTCTGCACGTTTGGAACACCCACACAAAAGTTGGGAAATATGGTCAAAATTGTTGGGAAATTTTAGATTTCACCCCCCCCCCCCCCAATGATTTGTTGAAGCAACGTCTCTGCTTACCTTTTGAAAATGAAACTGGTTTATATTATTTGTAATCAGATTAGTACATTTTTTGTTTTACTTTTTGGCTAGATTGGCATGACTCCGGAATAACAGAGACATTTGATTTGTAAACATTACTCTGCTTATTCCATAACTGACATCATTTTGGGTATAATAAGAAGTGCGCTTTTAATTATACATCCAAATAAATATACCATTAAATTCATGAATGAAGTCCAGTCATTCATTATAATTAAATAATCTATACTAAAATTACAAAGAAGTAAAATTTGTTTGTTTGTATGTATGTAGGGGGTAATCTCTGGAACTACTTAACCGATTGAACAAATAGTTTTACTAATAAAAAGCTACACTATCCCTGAGTAACATAGGCTCTATATCATTTTGATAAACACATTTGTATTTCAATATTTGTAAAATTAGTCGAAACAAATCTTAGGTTAGGTCTAGACTGATATCCCAACACATGTATTTACATTCATTACCATAGCAACCTATTGAATAAAATAACAGATGAAACAGCTGTTTGCTCCAATATTTCCATTAAAAGTATTTTCAAACTTTGAAGTAATTATTTGTATTTCTAACTTTTAGGTTAGGTTTTTTATTAAAGTGTATACCTGAGCTTTGCTGGTTCTTTTAACCTTTATTATAGGTAACTGCCTTTATAAAATATACGAAATAATTTGATTATCATCTCAGCTTTGGGGTTATTATTAATCCTACACCATTATTATTTTAAAGAAAACATAACGTGATTACGTGTATAGAAGGTTCCAACGGGGTTGCCGAGCACGCAGGGGTTTCCCATAGTTGGTTTATAATAAGTTTAAAATAAAAATGTAGCAATTAACAAAATAATAAATTTTATTGTAAAAAAGCGTGGGGTGCTTGACATAAAATATTTCATTGATAACTATTTATAAAAGTAGACTTATTATCAAAATATAGTAAAACATGTTTTTTTTAGTTTTTGTAAACTATAATTTGTTCTTACTTTTTAATCTCAAAACGGAATCAAAAGTAATTGTAATCAAGTATAATTCCTTTTTCGTTATACCGCATGTATTACAATAGGTTAAAAATTATGTGTGTAAAATTTAGAGGGGGGCGGGTGTATGTAAATTATTGTATTGTCATCTGTTCTTGACATGTGTGCAATTTTCAAGCAAGTTAATCAGATTTCTTTAAGTTGGTACAAGTCAAGCTATATAAATCACTGGACTGTATTTTTCTTAAATTAATTTAACAATAAATCCATGTAAACCTAAATACATAAACTTTAGTAGAAAGCATAGCTCAAATCAGATACAAAGTGTCATGCTAGATGATAGTATACTTGAAGAAGTGCAGTCAATAAAATGTTTTGGTCTTCTAGTTGATGACAAGTTGAACTGGAATCACCATTATCAATATTAGTGCGAAAATTAGCTCACGTATATTTGTACAGAGAAATTTGAAGCCATACTGTGGTATATCGATACTTTTAACAGCCTGTTATGGGCTAGAGTATCATTATTTCAACTATGGAATTCTTTTTTGGGAAACTCATCAGTTCAGAGTATGAAAAGAGTGTTTGTCTTGCAAAAAAGAGCAATAAGTTAATAAGGCTTATTGCGTGGCTAAATAAAAAACAAAGTTGTAAAAACTATTTAAAGAAATTTAAAGAAACTTCCGTGTATTTACATACTTTAAGTGTTGATTTTTTTAAATTCTAGTGTGGTCATGTCCAAAATATGGATATACACAACTACAGCACCAGGCAAAATTGTAAGTATCGTGCCAGAAAGCACAGGTTAAATTTATACAGTAGGCCTAAACTTCCCTCACATTCTGGTGCAAAGTTTATGAATGATAGATAAGCTTCCTAAATGCATTAAAAATTCACCAAACTGCAGGATTTTTAAAAACAGTCTCAGACAATTTCTGTTGTCTGGATAATTTTACCCGGTGATCCAACATGACCATACTATTTTGTGATAAATGTGATCTCTTTTTTGCAATGAGTTTTATCTTATTAAATTATTCTTACAGATTTTGTCTTTTTTTAATTTGCATTTTAAATTTAGATTTTGTATATGTTAATTATTTTATATTTTTCTCTATTTTTAAGCTGCCTCTTATTTAATTGTATTTTTGATTTTGTGTGTAGGCTATTGTTCCAATGTGTTGGAATTTGTGTATACCATGTGTCCCAAAAGCCCCCCCCCCCTATGTTTTTTTTTATTAATGGAAATATACAGATTTGCTTTGGGATTAATATTGATTGTTAACATGAACAAAAATGGAATTTATGATGTACCGTAAATTTCAACCCCTCCCCCAAAAATGGGGTATTTTGGTTGTAAGTCGAAAATTTTAAATGAAAACCTCTATTGTGACACCTTGTTTTAAAGGCTTTGATAAAAGAAGAAGATTGGCGCAAACCGGAGGTCTGTAAGTTGACTCTATCCAACATAATGACCAATCAAAGCTATACTTTTTCCCCATTTAAATAACATTGAAATGGTAAAGGTGATACATCTGTTATTTTTTACAAGGATTTCATCCAGTAGGTCACTCAATCTAAGTTATAAAACATGGTAATTAGTATAAAAACAGTAAAGCTAAGCCCTCTTTAATTCCCAGGTACTGAACTTTTTACAATTAGGAGTCGACAAACATGCACAATTATGAATAACAAAGCATTTGCAAGATTGTATCAACCGAAAGTCCAGTAATTTATACTAATTTTACTATGTTTTATAACTTAGATTGATTGACCTACTTGATTAAAAACTTGTAAAAAAATAAAAGATGTATCATCTTTAACATTTCAATGTTATTTAAATGGGAAAAATTATAACTTTGGTTGGCCATTATGTTGGATAGTCAAAATACAGACCTCCGGTTTGCGCCAATCTTCTTCTTTTATCAAGGCCTTTAAAATTCTCATTTAAAATTTTCGACTTACCCTCAAAATACCCCATTTTTGGGGAAGAGGTTGAAATGTACGATACACCAAAAAACTCCAATTTTGTTCATGTTAACAATCCCCAAAGCAAATCTGTCTATTTCCATTAATTAAAACAAATAATGGGGGGGGGCTTTTGGGACACATGGTATGACGTGTTTAGTAAAAATAATTTTTGTCAAAACAAAAAATAAATACTGAATAAATAAATAGTTAACTAACTCAGTTTTTATTTTTTTCCTTCTTTTCTTTACTATTTTAAGGCGTCTAGGTTGATCATTTAAGAGAAGTGCTTAGGTCCAAATATCCTATAAAATATATTTTACCTTTTATTATACCTTAAATTCTTCTACACTATTTAAGGTAATTTCATGTCAATCTGATAAGTATTTCCTGATTTATAAGTGTTTCTGTAAGGACGTAACAAATCTTATATACGACTTCAGGCAGGATACATAATGTACGCCACGTTATATGCTTAATGTTAACATAAAGTAGACCTATCAAAGAAACATAAAAAAAAAAATTAATATGACTTTTTGTAAAGTAACAAAACTTTCATATTCTCCTATTCCAATGCGTTTACTGAAACAACTAAGAGTCACTTAAGTTGTACATTTGTATCACAAAACAAACAGGATAGATGTAACAAAACCGCAAAAAAATTTTTCAATTTCGGTAGACTCAAATTATAAATAGGGCCTACTAATGTGGTATCAGCAGGAAGGCGTGTAGTAAACTTACGTCATTCAACTAATTTCTAAACCATTTTAATAAATCACACACACACCCACGGTAAGATTAAAACGTCTATTGGAAGTAATCCGTAATTTAAATACAAATATTCTGTCGCAGTCTACAGTGGTATACACTCGTAAATCTACTTTAGGTTTATTTTGAAAAGTTGAATAATCGTATATTTATATGTACCTTGTGTTTACTTTATATAGGTTATGTCTGAAGAAGCTTTTAAAAATAATTGTAACATACATCGTGTAATCTAAAAAGAAAAAATTATCCAAATTATTTTTTGTTAAAACTAGTTGAATAAAAACGAATAAGGTTAACTTACGTGTAGTTTGAAGGTAGTTCTTTGAAATAATCGTTTAACTAAACACAGAACTTCATACAATAAAACAATACACACAACAAACATAACCTCAAATACCTACACCGAGTTCAATCGGTAAAAATTTAGAACAGCTTGACCAGAGGTTTTTTTAAAATTTCTTCATATTATGAAAGAACACATTAAACTGATTATAAAAACATGGAAAATATCCGCGGGAAATAAAAATTATAGAAATTATGAGAGAAATTAAAGTAGAAAATATAGAGGTTAACTTCAGTATTTTTTTTATATTTTAACACTAAATAAAAGAAACAAATCACTTAATACACCAAGAAATATCAATAATAACTTCACTAAACAAAATTGATGAAAGAAATCACGAAAATATATGTAGATATTTATATAACTTTCCAAAACTTTTAGTTTAAAAACAATAACAATTGTCGTTAAGAAATTACATTGAATACCAGTATAAAAGAAGAAACTTATCATTTCTGATTGCCAACGTTGCCACATTGAACATATGTAATAGGAAAAGATGACGCAACAGTATAATTATAATATTTCGTCGTTATTATCACATTATGTAATTAGAATTAAAAAAAAAAACTAGAGGTACTGACCTATACTGTTTAGTCACAGTATGTTACCGATAACAGTATAATTTTCGTCGTTATTATCTCATTATATAATTAGAATAAAAAAAAACTAGAGGTACTGACCTATACTGTTTAGTCACAATATGTTACCGATAACAGTATTATTAGCCTATAATATTTCGTCGTTATTATCTCATTATATAATTAGAATAAAAAAAAAACTAGAGGTACTGACCTAACTGTTTAGTCACAATATGTTACCGATAACAGTATTATTATAATATTTCGTCGTTATTATCACATTATATTAGAATAAAAAAAAAAAAACTAGAGGTACTGACCTATACTGTTTAGTCCCAATATGTTACCGATAACAGTATAGTTATAATATTGTAGGTTCTAATTTTAGGCAATATAGGAGGCACTGATAAACCCACTTAAATCTAATTGCAACCCATCTGGCAACCCTGTTCCTATCGCGTATTAAAATGTCTGTTCATTGTCTGTGTTAAATCCCATAAGCGATTTTTGGTTTGTTAATTTGTTATGTTATATTTGTTTTAGAATATTTATAGTTGATTTCCCGCGATCAGTGAAGTGTCTAATTTCATTATATATATAAGAAAAAGTTATATATAGTGTAATTCTATCAAAACCTGTGGTCAAGCTGTTCTAAACTAGAACCGTTCAATCACTGACTGAAACAGATGACTCATTTGTTGAAGGGGATGGCATTGCGTACTGTATAGCTCAAGATATAAGAAATAGATAAGGCTGAGGACGGCAAATCTTTGTTAGTAGTTCCGTGCGTATTTAGTAGAGGGCGTTACTGATCATTCTAGATTGTCTGTATTGTGAAATGTAAATAAAACGAATAACCAAACTATAATGTACCTTTTAGGTTTGGAAACTGACATTTGATTGCTTATTATATTAACTACAATTTAATAGTTGCTTGTGTTACACACGTAATAACGCACAAAACACTAAATACCGGTAACTAACTTTAAAGTATGATACAAAATTGAGGTTAACACTAAATAAATCCTAATCTATTTCCTAATAAGGTGCGTTTACACGTGCGAGTTTTTAACTCTCTAGAGTGGAAGATATACTCTCGAGACTAAAACTCGCAGGTGTAAAGGGCCGAAAGTAGAGGGGGAGCCCTCCGAGAGTTGTAATGTTGCATCACCCTCGCCAGTGTAAACGTTTTTCCCCACGCTCTCGGCAAGTGCTCTCGACTATTCAAGAAAATTTGTATTTGCTGAGAGTAAAATACGGAGAAACAAACTAGAAATTGAACTAACGAGGAGGTTTGCAACCTTATTAGTGTACCTGGATGAGTTTCATCCAATTCTTTGGGACATTCAAAACCCAGATTTCAAAAATAGAACAACAAAAAACAGTTATGATGGAGAAATTGGCAACAGAATTCCATTGTTCGGCCCCTGAAATCAGTAGGAAACTACATAATTTAAGAAAACTAATAAGTTTATTTCACAAATTTACATTTTTACTTTCTCACTATACTATAGTATAGAGAAAGTATAGTGATCGCAAAAAAAATCGATGTTGAGATTTTTGTTGAAATATCCGTTTTGGGATCCCCTGAGTCCAAAAAAGTGTTTTTTACAAAATGTCTGTCTGCATGTCTGTATGTATACAAAGCTAAAGCGAAAACTATTCGATCGATTTCAAACAAATTTGCACCAGACATGTCAAGTAGGCCTGTATAGATGCACGAAAAACGGTTTTGAAAAATTTTGAAAATCAACCCCCTTTTTGGCAAAGAAACCCCAAAAAATCAGTTATTATTTTTTTTATAAAAACACTGCTCTAACGATTTTGATAAAATTTTGCTTATTTGTAGCCTTTAATGTACCCTACCATGTGCAAAAAACCGCATCTTTCTAAAAATTCTCGTTTAGCTAATAATAATAATAACTGATTTTGGGGTTTTTTTGGCCATAAAGGGGGTTGTTTTTCAAAAATTTTCAAAACCTTTTTTCGTGTCTCTATACTTGCCTAATTGACGTGTTTGGTGCACATTTGTTCGAAATCGATCGAATAGTTTTCTCTCTAGATAATAATAATATTTATTAGTTAATCTCCTACTTTAATAAATCACCTCTCCTACCCCACCTACAATTATGAAGTCACAGTGAATCTGGTAACATATAATTTAAATATGTTTGTGAGAAAGTATGTGCCAGTTCCTGGTACCGTTTATTTTATCTGTTATAGTTTATAATTCATGGTATAACGAATGTAGTCAATGGAAACTACGTACTACTCTTACATTTGGCATAGCTGCAATCACTCTTTCATTTCTTACGATCAACGCTCATTCAATTTGCAAGAGGACAGATCACTAAAGTCATCAATTGTTGTGATAAAAGGATTTTTTCTGGCTCTTAAAAACCTTGAAAAATTTCAACTTTGTATTATTCCCCTTTAGAAAACACGAATTGTTTTGTTCAACCCCACACAATGGCGGATGGTTATACAATATGTAGTAGGCTATCTGGATGTTTTTCTTCTAAACCAAATCCTAAAATGATTTCCTTATTTCCATGAGACACTTGTATATTTTTAGTTAGAGTTCATTTAAATGAGCTATTATTACATGAAATATAGAAGTATTATACAAACATGCAAGTAATTAGTTGTGAGAATTAACAGTGGAGTTATGCTTTATTAAAATTAAACTGTCAACCGTTTGATTTCTTAAGGGAAGTGTAAGAAGTGAAAAACAACAAGTAGGCCTATATTTTCTATGTAAGTATCGGTATGAATATTATTACTTACGGACGGTATAGGTTGGCTGGAAATGCATACAGACGAAAATACGAACTAGGATCAAGACAACTTGTGCAGTTGGAATCGCTTGTTTAAAAACCCCGCTTAACTGACAGCTTTCAAACTTTCGGGGAAGCAAAATAAAACCTTTCTACACCTACAACAGTTTTTTTATTGCAATTACATTTTTTCCTTGAAACTATAGTCTATGAGGTTTGAACCATTTTAACTGCAGGCCTATTCTCAAATCTGTACAAAATTTCCTCCTCAAAATAAAAATATAAAAAAAGAAATACAAAATGTTCACTTAGGGGGTATCTGCAATAAACACTTTTAACAATAAATATAACAAATATAAATAGTTAATTAACCCACAGTTTTTCTTGATTCTTTATTATTTTAAGGCGTTGTTTAAATATGTTGCAGTATGGAATACGATAGTGAGAGGTGAAGGGAGCTTGTTAAAACTGTTCCTAGATGGTGCTGATGTATTTTGTACAGTAGGGTTACACTTAGAAGAGAAAGTAAAGTAACTACGAGTTAAGCTTTAGCCAACTGGACAGCGAGGTACCTTCCTGATCAGACGATCCCTGGTTAGAATCACGGCTACTGTGGTTAGAGGGAAGTAGGGAGGAAATAAAGTAAACGGTGGTTGGCTCACCTCCAACGGGATGTAACTAGTTGCCTGGTCTCCGGCTTAGGATGTTTTGCGTACTTTTACTACATTATTATCAAAACCAACTGGTGGTAGGCTTCGGAAACGAATATTTCAAGGCTCGTTGTAACAATCATAAGGGGGTGCGGATGAGGGATTTATGCATTAATCGATGCGTTTTTCCATGGACAATAATATTCTGCAAAATAACCCACTTTCGTCAAATTGGGGGCAAATAAACGATTATTTAAAATTACATTGAGAAAGTATTATCAACGCACTTAGTACTTAGAACTAAAACAAGTAGTATTGTCTCTACAGAATGTTTTCTATAGAAGATGGATTCTTTAACCTGTAACCAGATAATTTGAGCTGATGCTATATTTTATGGTCGCAAGGCATCCGTCGAGATCCGAGTATGTTAGATGGTTCGTCGTATATGGTAACGTTCTCTGCGAGTGCAATTCCTTTGCTTTGCTAGAGCAGTTTAGAGGTACAGTCTAATACAGACACAAGATACTATTATTTTCTATTTTAGATACGCAATTTATTAATTTCATCGGAAAAGGTAACGTTGTAATTGTTTGTACGGGAATTTGTCATTACAGTGTAGTTGTGTATAAAGAAAAATAATACACTTCGTTTTGAAAGTGAAACTTAAAGCTAAAACGTATTTAAACTAAACAGGAAACATGAACCTAAAGCCCCGTCCACACTTGCAGACTTGTCTGCGGAAACATTGTCGGCCGACTGTCTCTCCGGTGTTTTCTCTTGTCTCCGGAGACAGTCTGCCGACTGTCTGCCGACTGTCCGCCGACAATCGGCCGACTGTCCGCCGAAAGTCTGTGTGTTTCTGGAGACAAAAGACAATGTTTTCTGTTTTCCAAACGAACAGGAAACACGCAGACTGTCGGCCGACTATCAAAATTCTTATATGCAAAATGTGCAAAATACTTTATACTGTAAAGTGATATTACTTTTGTAAAGAACGTATATAATTTTATTTTAACTTAAATAAGTGACTCATATATGCGTGTATTTTGATTTAATAAATTTGTAAATACAAATTTATATGTAATAATATTGTGTAGCTTAATGGTACACATTGTGTTTTAGTATTACCTAAGTGGAGGGGGCATTCCGGCCCGTAGTATAGTGTGGCCTTAATGCAACCCTCAAACCCTCAGCTTCTAGTTGTCAGTAGAGAGTCAGATCGTGTGCATAGTGATCTGTTTACTGGTGATTTATTCCCACTGAAATATTTTTAGTGGATTTTTTCGTTTTTATTAGTTAAAATGACCACGTGGAATCAAGAGTCGACGATGAAACTCATCGAGGAACTACATTCGCGTCCATTGTTGTCGGATGTATCTATTCCAGATTATAAAATAGATATGACATAGATGCAACTGTATCCTGCTTGTTAAAAAGTGTTCAAAATTGGTATAGTTAATACTTTAACAACTATTATTTTGTACATAGATTTTCCCAATACACTTAAAACAGCAAACAATTATTTTTATATTTAAAAAATATTATGCAACGAAAAGTTATCCAAACACAGCTGAACATAAATTTTACCTGTTTTGTAAATTGTTATAAAAGCTTTCTTAAATCGATGATTAGTTTTATTGACAAGTACAACATTGATTGTAGCATCTGAAATAAGTTGTATGACACGAACAAATGTATGTACATAATATCGATAAAATTTAATACTAGGCCTACTATTAAATAATAACTACATAATATCGCCTCTTCCTTGGTAAATCAGCCACATGATTTAGAAAGATAAAGCACGCACAAGCTAAAACCACGTCCTCTTCAGTCTCCATGTCGTCAAACACTGGCTTTCTAGTGTGGACGCAAAACAAGACGGAGACTCGAATCACAAACTGTGTCGGCCGACAGTCTGCAAACAGTCGGCCGACAGTCTGCAGACAGTCGGCCGACAGTCGGCCGATTGTTTGCATACACAGTCTGCAAGTGTGGACGAGGCTAAAGGACTAGGCCTATTTCACTACCTAGGCTAAAATAAAGAATAAAAAACCTAGGACTAGAATGAAGGAGCTTCTGGTATATGAGGAACACATAACCGTAGGACTTCACAAAATACATAAACAAGTCTTTGGCCAGATCGGTCAAAAATGACTAAGTTTTAATGCCACTTTGTTGCTTCTTAATAACTTACAAATATAACAAATTAATGATTAAGACAAATGTTTATTTCAGCTGCCCGATCCGGCTTTGCACGGGTAGACAAATCAAAGTTAAATGTATCTATATTAACAAAAAATATATCAATAAATATATTACACTATGTATTTCTTATGGGGATTTTTAGTAACTTTGACCGCCCAAACCCCCCTAAAATTACCTTTCTTAGCGAGCACTTAGGGCCCTAGAGTAAGCTACATATCAAATTTCATTCAAATCCGTTAAGTAGTTTTTGAGAAATCGTGATGAGTCAGTGAGTGGTATTTGGCTTTTATATACATAGATGAATGATTTTGAAAAATTAGTATATAGAAAAAGTATGCCTATACAAATAGAAAAAGTAAATGTGTGCGGTCGTGGGACCCCCGTCAGGAACGAAGTTCAACACGCATGTTCTTCAATTCTTTTACCAGTCTTAACGGCAACATACGCACATAATTTTAATCTTTCAATTGCCGTTTATTATTTGTTTGTTTTTTATACAAATATTTACTGTTTCCATTCGTTTAATGTTATTATAATAAAGATGTAGAATTAATTATAACATCAAAGCTAAGATGGTAAAGACAGTTAAATTAAATGTCCATTAATTGTAAATAGGCCCTTACATTCAATAAACATAAAATGTTTGTTCATCAATCTAGGCCTAACCTGAAATTATTGTGTTTAAATTTAATTTATTTTACCTGCCTTAACGGCAACGTACGTATACAACAATTTTAGGTTAGGCATAGACTTAAAATTACTTTCTAGGCCTAACCTTAAATTATTGTATGTACGTTGTCGTTAAGGCAGGTAAAATAAATTAAATATACACACAATAACTTTAGGTTAGGCCTAAACTGATGAACCATCGCTTGACGATATCTGAACTACGCCGGACGGAACCGATCGTCTCTAAATTGATAAACCAAAACACATGTTTCTTGAGTGTATTTACATTCATTGCCATAGCAACCAATTTGATAACGCTTTTTCTTTACGCGTATTTTCTATTTGTAATTGCCATAGCAACCAATTAATAACACTTTTTTCGTTACGCATTACATTTACTATTTGTTAACGCCTACCGCAACCCGCGTTAAGGAACTTCGTTCCAAAAATATTAACTTACCGAAAGAGCTGCTTAATTAAGAAAAACAACGAGTTAACACAACAGTCAGTGTATGTGTGTAAACAGTATTACTGGACAATTTATTTGTTGCTTCCTATTCAACTATCGATCAATTAGGTTACCCTCACAAAATTGCGATCGTGGCAGAGCGTTGTTCGAGGCACAGGTTTAAAATACGAGGAAATTGAAAAGTCTGACGTAATTATGAGCCGGGATTATCTATCGGTTGCAGCATCGCAGCGTAAGCCTAGTCGCTGGCATTGTGCAAAGCATTACCACCCATTAGGCCTAACGAGGCAGGCAATTTACTTTTATAACATTTACATATCGTATATTATAAAGTTAAACTCACTGATTTAACTTTGAAGTATTTCCATTCTGGACGAGTGACACCATCGGGCCATCGGGCATAGCGATTTATCAGATTTTAAGTAAAAATGTAACATTTCAAAACGTATCCTTAAAAAAATCTTTAAAGTTTGTGGAAAAATTAATTATTCTTATTTTCAAGACTTCATATTTTATTTTTAGATTGCTAAAAGTCAGTCAAACTAATTTTGCACTAATTAGAATGAAACGTTCTTTAAAGAAATTTGTTTTGTTGGTAATTACAAATTAAACACAGAATGACTAAAACTCCTTAGTAATGACGTAAAATCTAATAATAGGGGGAGGGGTTCTATGTTTTTACCAATTTTGAGCAACTTCAGTTTGGTGTCTTTGTATTCATAGGCTATTTTTGCTTGACTGGATTTTAACTTAGACATAATGCAGGCGTAGCCTCTTATCTTGTATACTTTGAAAGTTTAAAGATTGCATTAAAAGTCGGCAGATCAAGCCACCATCTTGAATTTTAACTCCCAATGTTAAAAGCAATGTTAAACGAGTAATAAGATTACTGGAGTAATAATGATCAGAAAATTATTCTGAATGTGTCATTTTAAAGGTTAGGGCAGTCCGAATATGGATATCTTTTAGTCTAAAAAATTTTGTTATAACTAAATTTGTTCTTTGAGTTAAACTCAAAATCAAAGTTTGCGATTTTATTTCTTATTCGATAATTCAAATATCAAAAATGTAAAAAGATCACCACATTAGGGAAGTTTAATTACCTTTCAAATAAAAGTAATTTCAATAATTTTGGATAATGTATGACGAAAAAATACACATTGTTGTGGAAGCATGTACGCGCCAAATTTCTGTTCATACTCGAATGTTTAGCCTGCACTCTGGTGGTTATCGCATCGACTTATTGCTCGTGGACACAAATTCAGCACGTACATGCTTCCACAATAACATGGATTTTTTCGTCATAAATTATCAAAAATTATTGAAATTACTTTTATTTGAAATGTAACTAAACTTCGAATGCGGTGATCATTTTACATTTTTGATATTTGCATTATTGAATAAAATAATCGCAAACTTTGATTTTGAGTTAAGGCAAAGAACAAATTTAGTTACAAAAACAATTTTTAAACTAAAATGTATCCAGATTCGGACTGTCCTAACCTTTAAAACGACACATTCAGAATAATGTTCTTATCATTATTACTCCAGTAATCTTATTACCCGTTTAACATCGCGCTCTTGTGGGAGTTGAAATTCAAGATGGTGGCTGGGTCTACCGAACCTTAACTTCAATTTCGGGCACATACACTGTAAACACAAACATTTAACAAAATTCAAACAGCAAAATGCTAATCACATTTTATTTTTACTTTGTTATGCTATTGCTCCAGTGAATTCGCCTTACCCGAATTTCAATGTATTTTCTAAAAAACAATCAGTTTGACGGAACTGACGCCAGACATCGTTTATTCTGCCGATAAAAGAGAGTATAAATACGGGCCATACAACGAACGCTCTTTGCATCCCTTACCAGTCTAGTTTCCGCAACTGTTCTTAATCGGTGATTATTTGGAAACGCCGTTTTTATTCAGGGGCGGTTTTAATAGTCAGGGGACTCTTGACGAATGTGATTTCCTTTTAAGAAACTTCTCCGAGGGCGTGGAGCGTAGAGTTCGCGATATTTATTGCGGAAGGGATTCACTATTTACGTATTAAATCAGCGTTTACATTGATATGCAAAGCTATGCACACACCATTGAATTCCCTTAACAGTTTCTCCACAGGTTATACAGCGTACAGTTTCTACATTGTAGACTTATAATAAAGAAGCACATTACTGTACCCACAAGAAGCGTATTCGATCTCTTACACTTTAGACATTTATTAAGTGTTCTATTAAAGTGTTGAATGGATACGGGATGTCCCACGAAGAGGTTTAAACGTTTGATTTTGTATAGCTAGCCCATTAATGCATCGATCTTTTTGAAACTTTACACATCCCACTATAGAGGCTATATAAATGTTCTGTGAAAATTTTAGCACTACAACACTTGCAGAAACAAAATGGTGGAATAATGAAAAATTTACTAATTTTCCCCCTCTGTAAATGTGTATTTAAATTATACCTTACTGATTTTGTAACAAAAATTTAATTAAATTAAATTACTGTAGATTTTGTAAAATATATTTATTGTCACATTCTAATGATCAAGGTATTTTGATTAGTAAACATATATAACATAATGGAAAACTTAAAACCAAATTCTAAAACTACTCCAACTGTAATCTATCCACAGCGACACACTGGTAAGAGCGCTCAACAAATGATTCGTACGCTTTTAAAAAGAAATCCTGCGGTGTCCGTAGAAGTTCCTCTTCAATTGCGAGTTCATTGTTGAAGCTGTGGGAATAAACGTGTTCCTTTAGGTAACCCCATAAAAATAAATTACGCACAGCTAAATCTGGGGATCGGGGTGGCCAATCCAAACAATTACTGCCACGATCAATCCAACGCCCATTAAGGTTGCTATTAAGTCCTTGACAGGTTTTTCGAAATGAGGTGAAGCACTTTCATATTGGTAGGTTCATTTCTGGAACCGTAAAATGAGGCAAGATATGTTGATTTAAAACTTGTGCATTTCTCATTCCAGAAATTGTAATGTCCGAAATGTCGTAAGATAACACCCCGTTTACACTCACAACCGCCTAAACAGTAATGCCTTTTGATTTGTGTAGAGTCTCTTCAAAAATATGGGGATCGTCGGTGTTGTAATAGTTACAATTATGCCTGCTTTCTACACCGATGCTGTAGAAAGTTTACTCGTCTGAGAAAACAATTCGAGCATGCCGATCAGAATCCACCTCATGATATCCCATGATACGGGAACAAAATTCCACTCTTCTGTCCGGATCATCCTCTAGTAAATTATAGACTTTTGAAAAATGTTATATTACTTTCTAATACCGGTACCTAATTCTCTGCACAGAGGGAGAAAATTAATAAATGTGTCATTATTCCACCATTTTGTTTCTGCAAGTGTTGTACTACTAAAACATTTTTATAGCCTTTATGTGGGATGTGTAAAGTTTCAAAAAGATCGATGCATTAATGGGCAAGCTATACAAAATCAAACTTTCAAACCTCTTTGGCGGGAACCCTATACAATATGACTATTTAAAAATCAGAATCTGGCCTTGAACTTATTATATCTGAAACTGGAGATTTGCTTCCTAAAAAAACTTTGTATGCAATTTATTTTGTTTAATGTATATGACTTGAAACTGTAATCTTGATGATATAATTAAAAACAGCCTAGAAAACCCATTAAAGAGATTGCTGTCACTTGTATCTCATGTGTAACACGCGTACGGTGTAATACATTTGCAAAACTCGTTATGTCCATATGATAGATTTCCCATTTTTTATTTTGGCACCACTGTATAGAGCTAAGCTGTATGTTTCGTTTGCAAAACTATTACAGGTCTCAAGTCCATCATTTACCATCTACAAAATTTATTGGACCATGGAATAAAACATTGGATAAGTATTTATTTTCACAGGAATTTATGTTGGTCAACCTGCCTGAATCATATTGTGAAAAAGGTAAACAATGAAAATTTTATTTTGTATTCTTGGCTCGTTAAGAGTTAACTTAGTTGTGCTCCTGTTTTTTAATTACTTAAGTTTCTTATTAAAGAAGGAGAGTGTTTGTATACAACAAAATAAGAACTGCATAATGGTTGGCATGGTTTGTACCTGGCTCTCCAAAGATGCCCCTGACAGTATTAAAAGTGGATACTTTTGTATCCTACAGTGGCCACTCGTTCATCCCTCCAGACAGAGTATTCGGCAGAATAGAAATGCAAGTGAAAGTCAGAGAGAACATTGCCAGTCCTGAGGAATATGTAAAAATTTTCCAAAATGTTTTAACAGCCAGTAGCTTCCGTACGGATGAAAAAATATATGATTGGAAGACAGCTGTTGTGGGCATCCCTAAGACCTCAGATCACCCCGTTGTACCAGGCACTGCCAAGTTGCCAGCAAACTTTCACTTTAATTTTCAACCAAGTAAGCAAGTTATAATAAGAAAATCCACTAATTTCATCAAAGTGAGAGGGGAAACAGGTTACAATTTTATTATTGGAGTTGAAAAATCCATCTTCAAGCGAAGAAAGTCGTAGGCTGAAACCTCGCCAAACATCATAACTAAAGGAGTTGTTCTTAAACCAGAGAAGGTGGAAAACACCAAGAAACTGCTCAAGAACCACTATGGAGAGAAATGGGAGATGAATGAACATCTAACATTCTACAAGCAGCTGTGCATTAACAAACCGTGAGGAAGAGAGCCTTCAAGAAGATGGCGAGGATGCTATTTGGAAATTCCCAACGAAGAAGATTTTTAGGCATTTAAATGGAATTGTTTCTTCTAATAATGTAAAATAAACAGTTTCATTGAACAACTTTAAATGTCACTTTATTACCTAACTCCGCCATTTTAAAAGCGAAACAGTTCCAAAACTCGTTATGTCAACCTTACAGATATAAAACTCGTTATGTCAACATTACAGTTCCAAAACTCGTTATGTCAACATTACAGTTCCAAAACTCGTTATGTCTGTTTCCCCACATTCTGGTAATTAGAGCATTGCTACCTTTAGCTCAGTTATTAAAATGATTAATTTAGGAGAATTTATAACCTTTAAACTTGATTTAAGTTAGATTTGTAAAATGTGAGATAAGACACACTAACATTCTTTCCATATCAAGGGCATAAGCTTTCTTCGTTTTTCCATATCATCTTTTTATAACGTATTTAATACGTTTTTAGTGTAAATTTATCTTCATCAGTCAGATATTCCGTAGAAGTGTATATAACATTTAATTAGGTTAGGAGTCGAGAGAATCGTTCTTCCGACTCAAATTCCTTGTACAACAATGAATATATGCTCCCACTCTTATTTTGGCAATAACACGAGCGAAACGGGTTTTCACCGTAAACTGTTCATTCAGCTTATTTTAAAAATAGTGTCTTTTTCTAAGAATAAATAAGGGTAATTTTCAAGAATTGAAACATTTTCATTTAATGTTTTAGCTAATAGAATGTCATCTTATTTTCAGTTTGAATGCCTTTGTCATTTTTGGTTATAATATTTTCAAATATCGATCGAAATTGAAGATCTTGTACTCCTCCTTCTGCTCTCAAAGATATAGTTTTACTTTTTTATATCCAGACACATTATGTAATTAATATCCCACCCAAGTCCCGTACTGGAATTATCAAGTACTCACTCACTGGTCATCATACTAAGTTACAGGTTAAACTTATTAGGTTATATTATTTTGAAGTAACAATTTAAATTATGTTCTTGCTCTAGTCCTACTGCTTTCAAAGGTATAGTTTCAAATTTTCATTATCAGACACATTATGTAATTAATAACCCATCCTGGTTCCCTACTGGAATTATCAAGTAGTCACTCACTGGCCATGATAATAATTTACAGGTTATGCTTACTAGATTATATTATTTTGAAGTACCGATATAAATTATGTTCTTGTTCTAGTAATACTGCTTTCAAAGATATAA
>JAGFPH010008454.1:44988-55390 GCA_018207615.1 Philaenus spumarius
TTTTTGACATCTTAATAAAATGGTATATTTACATTGAGTAGGTTCCTTAATCTTATCTATCTTCAAATTTTACTTATACGCGAAATATTAACCCGTTCTCAGACTTTTCACCCACCCTGTATACTAGGAGTCTAGGACCGAGGGGCCAGTTGCCTAAAAACTTTGACGAGGGTAATTTGACAGCCAGAGGCTTGGCGGAGCGAGGGCCAGCCGGCTAGGTACCTGTTCTACTGGGTGTGCGGGTGGAAAGGTTTTAACTATCGTTTATGTATTCCGATAACAGTATGATTATAATATTTATATAATTATAATATTTCGTCGTATTATCACTTTATATAATTAGAATTAAAAAAAAACTAGAGGACTTACCTAAACTGTTTAGTCACAGTATTTTGCCGATAACAGTAAGATTATAATATTTGTATAGTTATAATATTTCGTCGTATTATCACTTTATATAATTAGAATAAAAAAAAAACTAGAGGACTTACCTAAACTGTTTAGTCACAGTATTTTGCCGATAACAGTATGATTATAATATTTGTATAATTATAATATTTCGTTGTATTATCACTTTATATAATTAGAATAAAAAAAAACTAGAGGACTTACCTAAACTGTTTAGTCACAGTATTTTGCCGATAACAGTATGATTATAATATTTGTATAATTATAATATTTCGTTGTATTATCACTTTATATAATTAGAATAAAAAAAACTAGAGGACTTACCTAAACTGTTTAGTCATAGTATTTTGCCAATAACAGTATGATTATAATATTTGTATAATTATTAACCTTAAAAACTCTTCTATAGAAATTAGTTTAGAGTATTCCGCTCTGGGGAGTCGACTGGCCCTCGGCCCTACCTATCTGTTTTGACAGTTTATGACCCCCACGGCAAAAGATCGGCTGGCCCTCGCTCCGTTTTCCGTATACTAGGTTGTTTCAGTGACACATTTCTGTTTTGATATCACGGCTGGGATAAAACAATGTAATATTTGCTTCTGAAGCGATATTAAAAAATATTACAGTAATAATAATAACAATCCTCATTTATTGAGGCGAAGTTAGTACCATTGGATCCTCTCTTTCACTTAACCTCTAATTTCAAGAAAAGTAAATACATAAAAATTTCACATTACAAACAAAAATTTATAAACAAACAAAAACTACAAATAAAAATTACTTCTATAACATAATGTACAAAAACCGAGAGCTAAAAGTATACCCATTTATCTCCTAAGTAAAATAAAACTAAAAGTAAGTTATGCTACACTATAATATATAAACATATACATAAACCCACCTACACTCTCAAACACACGCACATTCAAGAACATGCCTCAAATACCGCCCGAGTGCCCGAAACTATCCAAAACTGTCGCAGAACCAATAACCTTCTTGAACTGAACACAGTCATTGATGTATTTGAAACTCTCCGGCAATGAAATCCATAGCCCACATGCTGTCACAGTGAAAGATTTATTAAATATCTGTGCCTGAGTATAAGTAATAATGAAGCTCCTCGTCGTGTGTCGGTAACATTTACATGTGAGCTAAAGACAAACCTTTCTGCCAGATAGCGAGACAATCCAGTGAGCAGAATAGCGTGCAATAACAACAAAATGTGATAATTTCGAAAAAAAACTAAGTTTTAGAATTGAAATTTGTTTATAATATTTTGTCACATGATCGTCACGTTTTAAGTAAAAAAATGAACCGTAAACAATAATTTTGAGCACGCTGAAGTTTTTTAGCTAATTCCACAGTCATGCCATTGATAACAGTATCACAATAGTTAAAATATGGAAAAATTAATGTTTTCACCAGCTGCACTCTAACATTAAACGGCAAGCAATCTTTTACTTCCTTCAGAGTGTGCATGCCAGAAAACATTTTATTACACGTGTCAGTAACATGGTCTGTCCAGCTTAGTTTTGTTTACAGTGAGACCAAGATTTTTTACTTAATAAGGCAAATCATTGCCTTTTATTATAAGTTTCGGCCCACCATTTAAATCAATTTTATTTGCGAGTCTTTTAGAGCAGATACATATAGATTTAGTTTTACTGTGATTTAACGTTAAACCATGCCTAACAGCCCAATCGTCGATAGCATTAATATCAACATTTATTTTATCTATTATTTAATTGGCATGGGAAACCTGTACAGAGTTGGTCTCACTATTTCTAAAATTAACATGAACTGATTTTGCTTCATTAAGACTAATGGTACATTTACACACCTCATCAGCGGCCCTCTGGAGCTTCGTTACAGCTTCTTCAATGTTCTTATCAGTCGTTAGAATCGCAGTATCATCAGCAAATGTACCACTGACTGTATCTTCTGGTGTAGGAAGGTCTCTTGAGTAAAGAAGTACAGGATAGGTCCCAACACACTGCCATGTGGCACCCCTGCCGATATTTTCTTCATTCTTGAGTATTCGCCTTCGTATTTCACTCCAAAGTGTCTATCAGATAAATACTACATCAGTATTGTGTAGTATTGTTTTGGTAAATCTCTGTGTAATGAAAGCAAAGAACTCTTTGTAAATCTTTCTTACAAAGATTATGGGGTGCGTTGGAATATCAACTTTGGATGTGTTTCGTTTTGTATAATAATTATTTCAGTAGGTCTCGTATTCGATTTATTTAAAAATTTGCCAATAACGATGCTCATTTGATCTGCAATTAGTTTCAAAACAAAATTTTGTTTAAATAATAACGCTCCAGCGCTTACTATGTAGGCTAGGCTAAATACAGGGTGATTCAGAACTATGCGTCAATGTCTCGGAAGCTCATTCTATAGCATATGTACATACAATATTGTTGTATTTACTGTGTTGGTATAGGATGCCGGGTTGAACAAACCAATTATTACACATAACTTAACTACTATCCTTCACCCGATTGTTTTGACAGTTACACCATTCGATAGGGGACAAAAAGGACTACAAAAAAGGTAGGTATCTTAAAAAAAAATTGGGTAAAATGTACGGTTTTTGAGTAATTTAGGTTCGAAATTTTCAAACAGCCGCCATTTTGAAACACATCATTGTTTAGATATAATCGCTTATTTGTCTTGAGATATATCATTGTTAGTTTAAACTTCATGCCAAGCTTTAACTCAATCAGTTAAACATTACTCTAGATATGAATTATTTTGTAAAAAACAAAAAACAAAAGGTGGATACCTGGAAAACGAAGCGTTTTCGGGCCTATGTTTATGTGAACTTATTTTTAGCTATATAATGAGCTTCCGATCCATTGCCGCATAATTAGTATCACCCTGTATAATTATGTAGCACTTTCACATGCAAATAATATACAGGATGTCAATTAAGTCTGGGCACGGTTTAATATTTAGTATATAAGGAAAATTTGAAGGTAGATGTGATTGAGGAACCTGCTCTATGTAAAAATACTATTTTATACGATATAAAAAAATCCGCCATCTTTGATCCGCCATTTTGAATGTAACTTTGTTTAGGAAGGTGGTCATGTGATACATCATTTCGATGTAGAATTTCAAGAAAAGACCAACGGTGAATTTGCACATCCATATTTTCAACTGATTAAAAATGGCGGCCAAAAAACAACGAAATCGTGTTTTCCGATTTTGCCCCATTTTCTGTACTATTTTTGTTTTAATATTAATTATTATTCTTTTTGGATTCAGAATTAAATAAGCTTTCAAACGATATTCCACACAATGATATTTGGGAGTATTTAAACATTTTGAGTTACAGCCATTTTGATTTTTTCAAAATTGATTTCGAGTAGTTCAACCAATTTATTTTTCTTCTCTGTGGTAGGATTCAGACCAGGAAAGTAGGTATACAAGTAAGTTTACGCCATCAGTCAGTAGGAGCTCTCAGGGCGCTTTTTGCCACCCGAGCGAGGGACAAGGATAGAAAGAGGAGGAGAGACAGAGAGGTCCGACTGTCATGTGCAGAGACGTCGCTATAGGGGGGGGGGCAAGGGGCGTTGCCTCCAATAATTTTAAAATCCAAAAAGTAGGGAAATTTGAGATTATGAAAAGTTGGCATTTTGATATTGGGATTGAATTGCACGCAAAGAACTTAAAAACTACAACTTTGGGCTTGGGTTTCGAAAGTTTTTGTTGTTAATTACCAACATTCACAAATAACAAGCAAGTTATAGTTTCTAATCCAAAAAAGTTTGGGCAAATCAAAATATTTCTGTACCAAATAAATGCATTGTCTTTTTTTAAACGATGTTCTGGGAAATTTAGTTCCAACCCTTGTTTATTGCGGCAACACGGAAATTTAGTTCCAACCCTTGTTTATTGTGGCAACACTGACTGTCACTGAATCACCATGCCACGCACTGCGTCAGGGTTGCCAGATTGGGTTTTTCCCTCCAAAATGGGGAAATTTTTAAGTTTGCGGGTGTTTTTGGTGAAAAGAAAATGGTGGGAAATGTATGGGGATTTTTTGTCAATAATGTGATGAACATGTTGAAATTCTTGTACAAACTCTTAGTACTCAATATAGCACCTGCAGTGTTAAAAAACCTATTAGAGAAGTTCATTTTTCAATAAAATTCCGATGGTGAACCTTTAGGGCCCTATCTCCACTGTGATTCATTCCACCCAACATGACCCAGAGCCATGATCTGCGCGTTGGAACCCCCACCACAGATGTTGGAAAATACGGTCAAAATTGTTGGGAAATTTTAGATTCCCCTCCCCCCCGCAATAATTTGTTGTAGCAACGTCTCTGGCCATGTGACCGTGACCGTCGAATCCTAGCGGCCGATGGCGTAAACACACTTTTATACCCGCTTCCCTGGTCTGAATTTTTAACAGCACTTTTCGTCTTATTGATATGTAGTCGTCGGTTCAGAGCGAGACAGTGGGCCCAACGGCCATGATTTTATTAAATGTGTTTTCGTGTAATAATTTATTTAAATATTTGACAACGAGTTTTTGTTAATTGTTCCATGACAACTCCATGTTCTCCAATAACTTGATAATGACTGAATAACCGAAACGCCCATCGTTTTACTTTACAATACAACAAGACGACAGTATGTTGTTACATTATATATATTTATAACAGTAGACGGAATGGCGACAACAAAATAAGTTATACAATTATTAGCGTTCGTAAATTTGGATTAACTTCACAGCCCCAAAGTTGGTTGCGAGATTTTGTTTTCTTATATTTGTATTTTGTCCAAACACTATTGAAAAAGTCAATTAGATTACTAATACTTTAGTTACCGTATTTATATAATTGAATCCATTGTTGTTGACGGTGGCACCATTACCCTATACCAGTACTGGCGCATGGGGTCGGTTCTAAAGCCTAGGCTTATAATCTATTCATCCGATTATAATGAACAAACACGTCTTATTCTAGCGTTGATTCTATCTCGACTGGTGATCATAAAGCAGCTTCCTAAAAGTGTAATCGTTAGACAATCTCTTTATTTGTGCTGTCGCCCTTTTGCTTGTCCAATTGACTGAACAAAACGCGTTAACTAACATTCTTAATAGTTGGAGGGATGTGAAATGTCAACCCTCCTCCTCCCTTTTCGGCACGTGTCAGATAAGCTCGTTAGTCCTTTTTTCGGTGCAATCGTTTGGAACTTCTGATATATAAAGCGAGATATATCGATATACTGTATATATATGCCTAGTGCCTAGCGATCTTATTGACTCGTCTACCCTTTTCGCTAATCCCCCTATAATGCCGAGGGAACATATTCGTTATTTACGATAATAATTAATAGGCGATTACGTTTTCCCCACTGTTTAGTTAGGGAGACGAAGCCGACTTTCGATACGAATATTGTTAAGATTTTAACAAAATGTTTTGTTATCATAGTAAAATCCCATTGTAAAAGTCCCTCAACCGTCTGTATAAACATTTTATAATTTGTATAACGAACCTAACATAAAATTCTTTAAAAAAGAAGAAACATGGCACATTATAAGTCATTGCTATACCACATTTTATGCGTATTTTTCAGAGTAATATTATTTAAACTTATTAAAATTAAGGCTCGGCAGACCCAGCCACCATCTTGAATTTCAACTCCCATAAGAGCAATGTTAAACGGGTAATAAGATTACTGGAGTAATAATGATAAGAAAATTATTCTCAATGTGTCATTTTAAAGGTTAGAACAGTCCGAATGTGGATATCTTTGAATTTTTAAAATTTGTCTGTAACTAAATTTTTTCTTTGACTTGACTCAAAATCAAAGTTTGCGATTTTTTCCTCATCCAATAATGCAAATATCAAAAATGTAAAAAAAGGTCTCCGCATTAGAAGTTTAGTTGCCTTTCAAATAAAAGTAATTTCAATAATTTTGGATAATTTACGAGGAAAAATCTACGTTATTGTGGAAACATGTAGCGCCGAATTTGTGTTCCTACTCGAGTGTTTAGGCACTCTGGTGGTTGTCACATCAACTTGTTGCTCGCGGAGGAATACTAGAAACATAATACATCCGTTAATGTTCAATGTGTGAGAGGAAGCTGTGTTTAATAACACATACTACCATACATTGTCACGCATGCACATTTCAGTACGTTTAAAATCAGGGTTACGCTTCTATTTTCCGCCTTTATGAAGCTGCCCTATGTTTGCTAGCGGAAGACTGAAATACTAGCAAACTAAATATTGTTCACTCCTGCCGAGTCTTAAAAAAGTTTAACATTTATTACTAAACGACAAAATAACCAAGCTATAATCAAATGTCATTTAATTTTTAATCGGACGATACAATAAAATAATAATAATAATAAAAAAATAAAAATAGTGCTTTATTATAATAAAATATATAAATCATGCTTCTTCTTACTACAACATTACAGCAATGATATTTACATCGATCGTCTGCTGGGTCACCAGCTACATGCACATAATCATCCTCTTATTGCATTAATTACAGAAAAAAAAACCTATATAATTGAACAATAACATAATGTCATCATCTTAATGCATTCATTACATAAAAACAATAATAAAAACCTGTATAATTGAAACACGAACATAATCTCATCCTCTTATTGCATTCATTACAGAATAACAACCAATAACAAAAATACCAGAATATATAATTTAGATTAACTTAATACTTAAATTTTCTAACTACAATTATTTACAAATATTAGTTCGAACAACTGAAAAGAAAGAAAGTCGACATAACATACCCATACACATCACCACATGCATACATACCTATATGCCTACACATTACATATATATAAATACATACCACGGATAACCTGCATACTATAATGTTATTAATTTAAAGCCGTTAAATTTTCAATAGTTAAATTCCCTTACCCAATCCCATCTACATTTCCATGCGTCTTTTAAATATTTTCCAAGCCTACGCCAATCCCGCTATTTAAATAACCTTCAAATTCATTCCTATCTAGTTCCTTCTTTGAAAAGCATAATAATCTGATATTGGCTAAAATAGGACATCTCGCAACAAAATGAAAAACGTTTTCATTTTCTTTTAAATTGCAAAGAGAACATAAATACGTTCGATTCATTCCAAGGCTTATAGTTCAAATCAATCGCTTCCATTATAGCTTTGAACACCTAGCGTATGGTATTCAAATCTAAACCGATATTGTCATTAATATAAGATTTGTCACGAAGTTGATGATTTAACACCCGTATTGCTGGTGATACTGTGACCTTCTGGCTGCCAAAACAAACGTTTCCCTTGCACCTCTTCTTATCGACTCCAAAATAAACAACAGCTGATTACTATCAAACCCCTCCCCCGCCGAGTTTATCCTAATATCAATGTTGTACTTTCGACCTAGTGATTTCATATTCTTAAACAAAACAATATTCTTATCTATCACTTGCCTGGCAATTATATTTGGCAGTCGGTCTGGTGGCAATTGTAACACTCTTATTACGTAATTGTGTAAAAGTACTCTTTTTCCAGTCCCGTTTCCAAGTATAATGCATAATTAGGAACATTATTTGGCAAATGAAAAATTCTTTTTACAAATAGACGCAAAACCCCTTCAAGTTTATTACTCTCGCAATATCCCCAAATTGTAATAATATCACCATACTCCCGCCATTGTACCACTGTACACATTTTTTAAACCCTTCAGCATGTGCATATAGATACCCAAACAAGACAATTGAAAGAATTACGCATTTCTGTCAATAGTGTCGAACGCAGAAGAAAAATCAACAAAAAAACAGTATAATTTACCTTTTTTTAACGACAGACTCAAATTTATCATATTTGTCAGACTGAACAGATTATCAACAGTAGAATTCCCTTTCGGAACCCTGCTTGCACCTCATTCATAATCTGACGTTCGCCTATCCACTGTTGTAACCTATTATGCAGAAAACTGCATAATATATCTGATTATATATCTTTGCAATACTGTCTATAAACAATAAATCTCGGTAATTTTGCACATCATTGAAGTTTCCCTTTTTATGCAGAATAAAAAATAATACATTTTTTGAAACTATCAGGTATTTTTCCGCTTTTATAAATTTCATTATAGACATATAACGACTTATACATAAAATCCTGAGAACTATTTTTGAAAAGCTCGTAAGGAACCCCATCGTATCCAGGAGCTTTTCCATTTTTAACCTCAACTAAAACAAAACTGGGAAATATTTTAAATAATTCCAAAGACAAAGTTAGTAAATTTTCAAAAAGTGGAGTGTACAAATTAAGTTGCAAAATTTGTAATGCAGCTTATGTAGGGCAAACAGGTCGTAGTTTTAAAACTAGATTAAGCGAACATAATAGAAGTTGGCGATTAAACTATGATGACTCTAGTTTTTCTAACCATTTAAAAACACATCATGACATTTTAGACTTTAATTTAAATACAGATTTTGATGTACTGCATGTTAATTGTAAAGGTAATAAGTTAGATGCTTTGGAAATGTTAGAAATTAAGAGGTTAATTAATAAGGACGTAAGTTTAGTTTTAAACGAACAAATAGATTTAAGCAATTCGCCACTTCTACAACCGTTGTTTTATTGACCAGTTCGATTCCTCCTTCATCCCTAACCTAACGGTATTTTGGCCTACCTATACCCAACTGCTGTGTGTTGGGTTTTTTCTTGTTCCTTTAGTTTTTAAGTTGCCTTCGATAATGCCGTAGCTGGCGAAACCTAGGTCGGCACGGCTCAATAAAGATTTGTGAAACATTACAAAAAGTTTTCATTTATTTTTTATAATGGAATTTCACCAAGAACCTACGGTCGTTAGTATAAATAGTTTTTCAACTAAAACAGTTTGCAATTCTCTCATGGTAAATCCTACATCCAAAAAATCGTCTACGACAAAAGGCGCTGCAAAACAAATTGTGCTTGATAAGATCGGCGGATTCAAAAGCACGGATACAATATCTATAGTATTTACTAAACTATGGTGTTCGGTACCTTAAAAAGATTAAAATACATCGTTATGCCGACAACCGGATGCCATCTAGAGTTTATACGATTACTTGACGTACCACTGAAGTGCAGGTAAACTTGGGAGAATTTTTAAAACTATTTGCATAGCTATTCTCAGGCTTTTAGAATTATCTTTTTACTATCAAACTGAACTGAACACACAGAACGATTAGTTCATTTTGACTTATTATTTTTTAATCCTACTTGAAACTTGATGTGCTTCGGTTTCACGTAGGCTAAATAATAATGAATATGCGAAAAGTCAATTTTATGCTATTTTAGCATTCAATGAAAATTTAATGAAATCGTTAAAAAAAACAAGCCATTTAATAACGTTTAACGTAATATGTTTATCCTGAAATTAATAAAAACGTTATTTAGTCAACATTGGAAATATGAACGATATCGCAAAAAGTATAGATGCGTTTATCTATACATATAAATAAAATTGAAGCGTATGTCTGTGATTTCAAAATATAAGCTTTTTCTAAGCTAGTATGGTTATTCATTTATTACCAAAACCTTAAAACACATTTATACATTTTTGTATGTCTGTCTTATCTATCTGTCTGTCTGTCTATCTGTTTGTTTTGGGTAGTCTAAACTTCAGAATGGCTGAACCGATTTTGACGAAACTTTCATTAACATTTAGAAGACTTTTTAGAGAATATTTTAGGCTACTTCATTCCCGAAAATATTTAAAATTCCTGTTAAAAATTGAAAAAATGTAAAAATTATAGACAAAGCTAGGTATTTTGTGGACAAATGTTGGGGATATCGCTTGTCTATTTCGATCTATGTCTTATATTATGTACAGGTCACAGCTATCCCCACCACCAAACTTAGATCAAAGTGCCTCTGTCCTAATCAATCATAATTTCCGTAAAATTACAATTAACAAATTGAAAATTTTTTTTAAATTAAGGACTTTGTGGTTTGCATTGGCATCACCATAT